>CAJHQP010005999.1:0-41524 GCA_905132765.1 Moricandia arvensis
AAAAAACTTGCAAAAGATATCTTAATGTATCCTTGCGCCCTGGCAACAGCGCCAAATTTGATATGTGCCAAATTACCTAGAAGCTACTAATTATTTCTCTCAAAATAAACGTTCAGTTGTAAAGTAACTTCGGTTCGAATCTACAGAAGCAAGGGTACACAATGATTTTATAACTCGACTTATTATGCTAGTAATTCATAAAACTTTAGAAAAGTTAACACAGAGATTGTTGTTTGTAAAAATAAAAGAAACTAGCTAGTGCTGGGTTCAAGTAAGTAATAAATGGATAGAAACCAGGTGGTTATCAATTATAGAGCATGAATCAATTAGTTAAAGATATCATTAGTAATATATATCTAATGGCATCCTTACCCTAGCAACGGCCCAAAATTGATACGTGCTCCCAATCACCTAGAGCTACTAATAGTTCTCTCAAAATTAAAGAGGTTCGGTTGTATACTTAGGTTTGATCCACATAGATCGAGGCACACAATATATTAATATCCGACTTAATTATGCTAGGAATTGAATAAAACTTTAGAATAAGAACAGAAGGATTGTTGCGTTTGTAAAATTAGTAAGGAAAAATAGCTAGATCTAGGATATTCAGGTAGTGAATTGTAATGGATAGAAGCCAAGGGTTTTCAATTATAGAGCATGAATTCAATTATAAAATATCATTAGTAATATTATATCCATGGTAAGACCAAAGTTGGTACAACTTCGTGTGCAAATTTCTGACATGACGTCGAGTGATGGTATGCGAAAACGACAATTCGCCACGATGGAGTTTCTTATTTCAAAGCCATTAAACGTTCCAGATTCATATGTTCAACTTACAATACTAGCACTATTCTTGTCGAATTTAAGCTCAACAGAATATTGCTTCATGTAAATGATCGTAAACTCTCGCAGTTGTCAATCATCTTAAGATAAGGTTCTGCGTTAACTAGTCAGAGAACACAAGCAGTAATGTACAAATCCTATGATAGATCTAATAATCACCCTAGCAATTCTTATTTTTGGCTAATAATCAAAACAATTAGAAACCCTAACCAAGCTAATCTACTCAACATGATAGTTCTCACATTAATCATAGATTAAGTAAAAATAAAAATAAAAAAATGGAGTTCGAGAGACTCTGAAGGAGTTCGAAGAGACTCTGAAGAGTTCCTCTCTTGTCTCCAACCCTAAAACTAAGAAACAATGAATAGAAAAATCTTAAGCCGTCAACAATGGATTAGAAAACATAAATATAGGGCTTAAAACTCATCGACGACCGATTTCTGTAATTTTTTGGTGACTTCGGTAGCCACTAGTCCGTGCATACCACAAAGTCCAATGGCAGCCAAAAAACAAAAATGATCCTGTGGACACCAAAATTACAAACGTAGATTTCCGTAAACATAGGAAGTCAAAACCCTACTTCCCCAGGAGATCCCAAAAAAATCTGCTTAAACCAAACGCCACACAACCAAGCAAATTAAGAAAAGTATTTACGGTAAAAAGTATGATAATAAAATCCGAAAAGAAAGAGAGGCAAAGAGGTTCTTATTCCGTATTGCGTAAGAGCTTTTGACAAAAAGTAAACGAGCCTTGCTACAAAAGCTTGTTGGCGAATCCATTAACTCTAGCAACCTGACTACGAAAAACCTAACCGAAACGCAGCTCGATAAACAAAACGAAAAGTAATTTCCTATTGCTCTAAGTTTGCTTTGAATTATAAAACAATCCTCCTTGTCTCACGCCGTGTCTTCTCTTATATACTAACCTTTTCAAAGGCGTTTTGTGTTTCCTTTCCGGCCCCTGGGCCGAGTTTATCACTTCGAGAATATTCCCCTTTACTCCACCTTCGTCATTATTCTTGGAAACTTGACATTCATACTGTCCGATTCCGCGAGCACTTTTCATCTTCTTCTGTATAGTAAAAATACCACCGTCTAACATTATCGGGCCTATTTCGTATGAAAAGCGCAAGTGGTCTTAGCCGCCCGTGTGGACGTGGTGGGTGTGACCTCTTGGACCGCGTTCGGACTTAAACGTTCTTACAATCTCTTTGAAAGAGTATTAATGATTACGATGTCACTTATCTAGGAATTCCCATTTCTCGTCATAGATTTATACAAACTGTGGTGTGTTAATTAACCGTTGTCGTTTATACATCTAAACGTAATAAACTTCATCCGGAAAACGAGTCTTCACGGTTTTATCGCTAAAAATTACGATTGATAACTCCGATCAAACCAAACCGAGGAGTATTGTTCGATCGAGACCGAGAGAGAAACCCAATGTGTTGGTCTCACCTCACCATATGGCGCAACTAGAGATGTGCCTTGACAACCCTGAATGGTCTGTCAGCCACGTATGGCGAACTCAGGACGTTGGTGATCTCAGGACTTGTTGACCAAATCAGACAGGTCAGTCACCAATATGTGACCCAGACTTGTTGATCCAGAACAGAAAAATCAGGTCACCATTATGGTGACCCAACTTGGACAGTCATCCCTTATGCCGTAACCCATACTGATCAAGGTCAGTCACCATATGGCGACACGGACCGACAAATCAGTCGCCAATTGACACGACTAGGTGAAGTCAGGTCCCATATGGCGACCCGACTGGATGACATTCAGTACCCATATGGCGACCGGACTGTGTGGAGTCAAGGTCGCCATAGCGGACCCGGACTTGCAAGCCCAGTGTCCAAAATGGTAACCCCGGACTGTGTGGAGCAGGTCTCCCATATGGCGACCCGCCACTGTGGGAGTCAGGTCACCCAATAGGCGACCCGGATGGCTATCCCTGTTCGCTCAGTATGGTGACCCCAAGACTGTGTGGGTCTTTAGGATGCCGTATTTGCGACCCCTGCATTCTTGGCAGGTCGCCATATGGCGACCTGGTTCAGTTTGCGTCGCCATATGGCGACACGGTTTCAGTGATGTTATCCTGGCGGGGCTCGATTAATCTTTTTGACCAGTCTTGTGAACAAGAAACTTCGAGATGAAACATTTTCCAGACCTTGAGCCGTGATTTTGTTGTTGATAGATTTTAAAACCCCAACAGTTAGGGCCGTAAGTGTTTACCGAGGCTCCAGCGCCAAGCTTAAGGATTCAATGGGTCATAGTCCAGAAGAGCCGAAGAACAATAATCATCAAGCTCGATAGAATGAGAGAATTATTATATAGCGTTATATATTACCTCCTAATTATCTTTTCCAGTATAATAGAGATAAGGTATATTAATGTGACAATATTTTATATTCTTGCCACTTTCAATTCCAAATACCACTATCCAAGTTCATAAGTTGTATTCATCTCTATCTTCTCGTCCAGTTAGGTTATTATCGCTTTTTATTTTACTCTGAAAGTATGTTCTCAAACAAGAGGTTCCAAGAGAGCCGACCTCATCATATTAATTTATAAATTGATAACCGTGCATCGACGTCCAAGCCGCACGTTCTGAAAAACCACCTCACTTTTAGTCACGCCGAGCGTATTCAAGACCCCTGCGTCCTGCAGTCTCCCTTGAGCGTCTCCGTTATTTGAAGTACAATCTCTGTAGCGAGAAAGGTATGAGGCTCCTATCAGTAAGGCAGTTCCTACGCACCTCCGCCGTTCCATAATGGGATCGACAAGCTTCCTAGACCAGAGAACAATACTAGCCATTCCTCCTCGCCAGCATGTGTTCGAGAAAGATCAGGTTGAGTCTGAGAAGATTCCTAGAAGAGAGACACACCGTGGAGTCTGTGATAAACACCTAGACAAATAGGGTGACCAGAAGGATCGTATTGAACCAGTCCGTCGGCAGAGGTTATTAACTTGTAAACCTAGCACACATTGGCGTCGGCCGCTAAATATGGTTTACCCATCAGTAAAATAGAAATATGTCGTTCGGAGAATCCAATTGAAACCTGGTTATCAAGCCTATAGCTCAGAAAAGTTCTGGCCACAATAAAATCTATACCGGAACGCCAAGTGACCATCCCATAGCACTTTCCTAAAGAACCCCACTCCTATCGTCGTTACTAAATATACGATGCGATGGCTTCAAACCGGCCCTACATCCACGTGATGCTCTTAGCGTTGGTCATTTTGAAGGGCCCGTTTGAGGCCACCTGGCCCACAAACGGGTGAGGTTGAGAGGTAAACCTGTCCTAAGAGACGCCTGAAGACATAAGCATTACATATCCAGATCCGATAGGAGATTATCCGGACCAAGTGCGAGTTACGTAAGGGAGAAGAATGCTCCGACTCTTCGCGCAATCTGCACAGGCGCCCCGACCCCAGCCAAAGCGAAACAGAGCGCATTGTGGCGCAGTGAAACCCACAACCCAAGGTCCAAAAAAGATGAAGCCAGCCGCCGAGAAGTCTGAAGGGTGAGGTACGGGCCGCCTACATGCAGAGCTGGTGGTGCTGACCCGATCACAGAAGCAAAATCCTCGTGTCCACGTCGCGGGTGGACAAAGAACAAGAACCGAGTAGACCAAACCCTCACAACCCTGAGACCGTGAGAGACCCCTCCCCACGAAGCGCCGGATGGAAATATTGCTTTCAAATTCCCGTTCATTGCAAAACATTGACCTGGCAGCGCAAATCTCTTACACGCGCGAACAACAAGACCCATTAAGGTCTACTAGTATTGCTTGTTTGCCGAAGAAGAAAGAAGTCTAGTAATCGCAAGGGCAAATAGCCCTTTGGCTTCTACTATCTGAGGAACTGCCACCGACCTGAAGTGCGAACTCTTGAATGGAATTGATGCGGTGCCACCACCTGCGACAGCGGAGTTGCCCCCTGAGTAGGCGTAAATCCGTGCTCATAAAGCAATGTATGCCAAGTCAACCAAAGTGTTCCAGCACGAAACGAGCGCAATGGATGAGAGAAAGTCAGAAATGTTGTTTTGTAAGGTAAATCTGGGTTTTAGGCAGAGAAAACAAGTTCGTAGTGATAGCCATGTTGGCTAAAAAACAGCATGAACGGCCAAGATCATGATTACGCACTAAAAGCGTAAGAGTGATAAATATCGTTGACTCACAAGCCAGGATCCCAAGTTATGGTTAGAAAAAGAAATAATTCTAGCAGCACGCCAACCCACCAGCTAGGGCCTGGTTAAAAAGACGGCAAATACTAGACCGTCCCATCCTGCCCTGCCCAGTGGAGCTATAACAAACGTACAAGCTACGAGTCATGAGAATGAGTCAATTTCTTAGATCTGCCAAAATAATATATATCGGATATAACTAAGAAGAAATACGGAGATGTACGACCACTGATATAAGCCAATTGCAATATCCTCCGAGTTGGCACCACAGGCCAGCACGAACAGTTGAATCTCCTAAATATGCGTCGTTCATAACAATAGCCCTAAACAATGAAGACCACATTACTTAATCTAAGCTACACTAACCAACCCTAAAGATCTAATTCCAGTCTGCAAGAGTAAACGTTAAGATTCCAGTCCAAATACCACCCAAACACTCTTAGAAGAAACAACACAACAGATGCTTCACCGAAATTTCAAATAGATATTACGTTCTCTGGCTCTATAGTGCAATAGCAACAATTAATAACATGAACATTCTCTCAAATCGTGCCGATAAAGTGAGATCTAGTCACGAGGTACACTTGAGTTAGTTTTGTCTCACCACAACAAAAGGTACCTTTGCAGGGACAAGGGAGTATGAGTAGCTGAATCCGATTGACACAACGGTCGTTTTATCAGAAGCTACCTAGAATTTCCACAATACTGTTATAGAAAAACGCAAGGGATTAATCTCCATATGAATCTAATATAAGCAGCAATGAGGAAAGTGGCAAATTAGTAAAAGCTACTGGACCGATCTATCATATAAGATCAGTAATACTCCAAATATTGGCTCAAGAGTCACACCAGACAAGGCTGTAGTATAAACACTTATACCTGAAACGAGTATGGAAAATTTGAACGTAGCAGCGTACCGTTAAATATCTCGTCAGCTAATGAAGAGTAACAAATATCGTCCAAACACCGACAAAAATTAATCGACGCATCGAACTGATTCAAAAGGTGAGTACGATCAATGCATTAATAATAAGTGTCAACGATTCTCGATACGAGCTTCATCCATTATGAAAAATTCAATTATCAGCGAACCAGAACGTATTCTCGAATAACCACTCTACCTAAGTTGAAATACTTGAAGAAGCTTAACCTACAAAAACAATGTAAGCAGTAATCCATGGAAATTCACTAACCCTGTTCGTCTAATGCAACAACCCGAGCTCGTGTCCCTATTAATTCTTAAATATATTGAGATGTGTTCGTGTTAGCTACTCAAAAGAAAAAGCGACAAGGCAGTATAGTAGCAATCCTGATGTCGATAGACAAAATCACCCTAGCAACCTCTGATTATTTTTCCTGTGGCAACAAAATCATATGAAAACCAATAGTTTAATACCGCTAGTGTCAACCTAAACCGAGTCTGGAGATCTACTCTAGACATGATATTTCACATAAAGAGTAATACATAGACTTAAGTAAAAAACATGATTAATACGATAGATACTAAAAAGTTGAAGAGATTCTCAATATGAGGGACCTCTAATGACATGAAGTGCTTCTCACGTAACTCTTCCCTCTCCACCACCCCTTATAACTTAAGATACAATGTATCCAATAGAAACACAACATCGTAAAGCGTCAACAAGGCATTATAAAACGAGTAAACAATAATTAGTGTGCGTACAAACCAACGAATCAGTAGCGCTCCTCGTAGACAAATTTTTGTTAGGACGTCTGCGCTATCGCCCAACCACCACCGAGAGCAGACTTCCAATCCAAAGTTACACATATAATGAGACACCAGAAAGATCCCTCACAAATACCCAACACAACATGCGCTTCTAATGCCCAACCCAAGAACCTAGTGGATAACAGAGCGCCCTCAACATACCCAGACCTCTCCAAGTTTGAGAGTAGCTCACGAACCCAGAGTGCAGATAAAACACCTACACACTCGAATATCCACAGGTAGACCAAAAAATAGAACTTTCTTGTAACTATACTCAACGGAGCACATCAGAGCCAAGCACATGATGAACTCACAGAAGTAAGGTGCGCCCATCCCGTGACAGTAGAAAGACTATCAATAAGTCTGCGAAAGAAAAATACAAGTCAATAGAGCCCTCCTATTACCCTCCGAAATCTTAATATTGCGTAAGTAGCTTTTCGCTACGAAGAGACCCTGGTAACGTAGCGCCCCGCAACAAACTACAGGAGAAACAAGTGGTTCAAGATAAATCGCTTCCCTATATCCTTGTAGCAACCTGACACGAAAACTTAACCCAAACTGACCCCAAAAGCAGCTGCGCTGAATATAACTAACCAGAAGAGAAGTACATCTCCCATTGATCGTTCAAGGTTTTCTATGTGGCAATGATCACGAGTGAAAATGATTAGAATTCACGCCACTGAAGTGATAATCATCCATCTGGCACTCAGATCGGTCAATAAACTCATTTATATCTCAAGCAGTGTTCGCTGAGTTCAAATCCCAAACTGGCGCGGAACGAGTTAATCAACTTACCAGAAATCCATCCGCATTATACTTTACCCCATCCATCTATATCATAAAAATTCTAAATAGAAAAGATAGGTTAGACCCTCTAACAAAATGTCCTATTCCGCAGAAAAATATACATAACTAATCGTAAATCTGTGCTTGAAATAAGCAGGTAAAGAGAGAAAATTACCAAAAATGAACCATCAAGCTTACCAAATTAAAGCGCAAGGTCTCTGTATGATTTGCCCATAAAAATCGAACTAAACTGTCTTTAGCCCTTTGGCCTTCTAATAAGGACTCCGTTAGCCGACTACAAACGAAACCGTCTAAAGAACAAACTTTCATCTACTTGAAAGACGCTTTTACATTATGATCCCTCTGATCTATGATCACTCTTAATACTCCACAGATTATGTGTTCGACAATAATGCTCCTTAAGTTTAAGACACCCCTGGTATTGTCTAGTATCCACCTAAGCCGTATACTACGAGATTATAGAGCGTAGAACTTCATTCCGAAGGAACAAACGACTCTTACACGTTTTATCGTAATAGTCTTATCGAGCCATGACCCAACTATCCGCACCAAAAACTAAACCGAAGAGTAAGTATTAAGATAATTAGACCTCAAGAGAAAAGAGGAACCAAAGGTATTGTCTCACGTCCCACTAAATCGGTAATGAACTAAGCCCCATGCCCATTCGCGACGACCCTCTAAGGAATGTTTTGATATGGAGTTCTGGTCGCCATATGGCGACTCAACTTGGTATCCAGAATTGACAAGTCATCGCTCACCCCTAATACCAAGCCCGACCCAGAAATTTGCGACAAGTTTCTCAGTCCCATATGGACCACGCGAAACTCGTGCTCACAAGTCGAGCACCGAGCCAATGAAGCCAAAGACACGAACTCGAAGTATAATAGGTCGCCCATATATGGTAAGCGCGACCTACGCGAAGTACAGTCCTCGCCACCGACATGCAGAAATCCCAGACCCTTGAAATAACACGAATAAGAGCCCACGTATATATGGCGAACATCACTATGAGTCGAAATCCAGAAGACAATTGAGTATCCATAATTAGGAGCACGCTAGTGTCTCGGCTAGTATTGATGCACCAGCAGACTAAAGACAGAAGCGCTATTCATGCTCGACTCTCATAGAAGCTCTCTATGCGACCCAGTGAGCTTGTCCTACCAGATCTTCTGTGTTTGATCCAGAATGACAGTCACTGTCGCCAGTATGCCCTCGACCCAAAACTAGTAACAGAAAGTCAGAGTGTGCCCCAAAAGTAGGCACCCTGCCCTATATCTCGGATCAAAGTAATACAAGTCACCAATGTCGACACATGAACACAATCAGAAATCATGTTGCGCAATAATGTAGCCGCCAGAAGCGTAGTGAAAGTTCTATGCGGCAGCCATTTAGCCACCTTGACTGTGCCCGGAGAATATATATCGATCTCGCATATGCCGACCCAGATTGTGACCCCAGGTCACCCAAACTAGCAGTGATTGCAAGCTCCGATTGCGTGCTGCAAGTCCCTTAGTGTGTCACATATGGCCCCCAATGACCGAACTAGTTGTGCCCAATGGCACCGTCCGTCCACCTAATGACGACTCCCACCTCTTGGAGTCACGCCTAAACACCATATAACTATCGGCCGACTTGCTCGCTTTATCTCCCCTAGTTCCGCATGCTATATCTGTAAAATAGACCCTAGACTGTATGTGCTCCCTCCAGGATTGCGTTACTATGTGAATCCCCAGTGCATCCCAGCTTGATGATTACCAGGCGTAGCTTGCCTCAAGGTGGTTATTACTGACCTTACATACCTGGTTTCAGCTGATGATCGCGGTCTCAGGCCAACACTACCTCAATAGCGTCACCTCAGGCGGGCTACTTTAAAATCCACGGTCCATGTCTGTTAGTTAACTTGCTCCTCTAAGTAAGACTACACTCATGAACAGGTCCTCCTTATTTCAATGTAACTTATCTCCGTAGAACCAGTTAAACTGCGAAGAAACACATTCTTTCCCTGTGGAGGAATCCTAGTCTCCACTAAAGCTATTCCAGACTGAACATGGTAGGCCAATGCGTTGAGACGCAAATGAATGAGCCGAATGCATTTTCTCTGCGCGAGCATCCTTGTATAAATCGTACAACCCCAACTGAAGGATCTTTTATGAAGAGAACCAATGAATCCCCGACTCTTCTCTCACCGAGTTAGTCTACGTTTCTCCACCGACGGCGAAAAGGGTCCTCGGTTAATGCTAGAACGAAGTTAAGTCAACGTCAAGTACGATTATCATCAAAGGCGTGACCCAGAACGAAGCAGTAATAGATGAATAATAAAAATTCATGCCTATAAGAGTTGAGTAAGGTGATCTAATTTTATTAACCTCGACTCTACCTAATGTCCACACATGTTTAACTACTATTACCACAGCGCCTATTAATTCATCCTGCTCTCTTCTCTCTTCCCATTGGTATGTGTCCCTTTTTAATAAGTTCAATCCTACTCAGACTATATTTCTTCAAAAAGAAAGTCCTATAAGAAAATAGTCCAGCCTCGTCTAAATAAATCATTCTAGTGAAGAATAAAACCCCTTGACACTTGACAGTCATTGTCTAAAATCTATTGAGTTTATTCTACCGCTATCGTCTATCCCAACACCCTGTAACTGAGGTACCTATCCCGAGTCTCCTAATGTGATCGAATGTGTGACTCCCCACAACCCGAAGATGAACCAGTTTCCAATAGCAGTCTCTCCCCCACAGCATGTGTGATCTAAAACCTCCCTCTCCGTACACGCATATAGAGTTCATATCATGTCCTCGTATCCATAAAGAGTTGAATCATGTTTCGGTCCCGATGTCCCCTATAAAACTGAGTAATCCTAGATGCCTCAAACAGCCTATCTATGGAAGCGTCACAGCCACCCCGAAGATCGAATAAGTAACCTCTCCTGATAATGCAGGTCTTTCACTCCTGTTATGAGTCTCACTACCGTGTAGTATCTCGTTCTAATGAGAATTTCCATCAGAAAGGAGATTGCCAAGGTCCGACCTTGAACCGTTCAAGGGTTTTGGTTGATGTCGGCCGAAATAAATCTTCCTACGAGGTCTATTCAGACACTTCCTCAAATATGTTAGTCTGTCGTAGATTACCCTCTGCCGGCTGGTTGCGGCATAGCATACCATTTGAAAAAGGCAAACCTCTGCTTTTCCCCACTGATACCTATATTGGCGTTCTTAAGGCGGGACACGATAGTGGTAACGCGAGTGACGGCCAAATTGCACATTAAGCGAGCTTGCTCTATCTTTAAGAGGAACGAATCGAATCTTTAGGAACTGGTCAGTCGACGCGTATAGATCGTGCAGCGTGCGAAATATTGCGCTTTCGTTTTCAACAGCTCCATACTTATTTTTGAGGCAAAGGTCATTGTCTATTAGCTTTCTGTGCTTTCATCACAATGATCGAACTCACTAGTAGAAGAGCTTGCCTTTGAGTGAAGGTTTATTCTGAATAGTAACACTTTTGTTTATGACTTTTTTCTGACTTTTGTTTTTTTAAGTCAATCATCGTATATGATATGGTTAGGAACCGAGTTGTGTTTATTAAAGCTCTCATATAAGGACGAACCCAAACGGGCAAAAACCATATTTCTGCCTGATGCATTCCTATTTCTATTAATTTCCAAACTGGAACTAGAAATCCTACATCCAGTCTATGATATTCTATACTATTTGAACGCTCGCATTGACAGTGCAAACGAAGTCGACAGAGCGGCTAGGGCCCGACATTCCGCTCAGCTGATAGCTGGTTATCTTCTCCTGACCTGGCGTAATCAACTGACCGGATACATCCAAAGAAGTTCTATATGTATCTTGAATAAAAAGTTATCTCACCCCTTGTAGTCCCCTGTGTTTTTGCAAAGACCCAACCTAATACACGCTAAATGCACTATAATAGCGTGGAGATAACTGGACCAATGGATCTTTATCTTCGACCCCTAATCTCATTTTAAATTTGAACGCCCAATACACCACAACAAACAAGTAAAAGAGAGTTCCAACCCGGCTGCAATTATCACCAGTCGCGAGAGATTGTTGTTTGTAAAATAGTAAGAAAAATAGCATAATCTAGGGTTTTCAAGTATGAAATATAAAGACAGAGCCAGGTGTTTCAATTAAATGAGGAGAATTCAATTAGTAAAGAATCATTATAATAATAACTAATCATCTTGCTCCCCGCAACGCCCCAAATTTTGATACGTGCCTCAAAATTTAACCCAAAGAGTACTAATTTCTCTTCAAATAAGAGTTTCAGTTGAGTATTATGTCCAAATCCATAGAATCAAAGCACACAATAGATTTAATAATCGACTTATTTATGCTAGCAATTAAAAAAACTCTTAGAATCAATCCAAAAACTACGCCCACATGAATTGTTTGCCCAAAATACATCTTACACAACAAATAAACCTCCAACATCAGTCTCAATACGCTACACATCAAAATAAATAATCATACAATCATAAGCCAACCCTAATAGAACTTCAATAATAAGATAAATGACACATGAGACATTTACAATATTACAACAACCAGAGAACTGAATTATTAGTCAAAAGATTATATCTTATATTCCTAGGCCTCAAACCAAACCAAAGGTCAACTCTCCCGTATGGCATACAAATCTGAACCACAAATGACCGATTATTAGATATACAAAACACATCGACCAATGAATTTCTTGTCCAAGCATTAAAAGGTCAGTATTCGTATTGGTTCACCTGAGGAATTACTAGACTATCTCTCTCGATTAGTTGCTACCTAGTAATTTAAGCTCAAACAGATATATGTTCATGTACTGATCGTACTCTCGCAGTGTACAATTACTCTTAAAAGTTAAGGTGTATGTAGAAACGTACTCAAGAACACAAACAAGTAAGATACAATCCTGTACTCGATAGATCATCTAATATTACAATCACCCTAGCAATCTAAAGTTTTTGCTACCATCAAACAATAATAACCCATAAATCTAAACCACTGAAAGAAATTCATGCACTCAGACACATGAGGTAGTGTCACATAAATCAAGATTCAATGAATAAAATAATAATAAAAATTGAGAGTCGAATGAGATAACTCTGAAGAAAGCGAGTTCCTCTCTCTCTCCAACTCTAAATAAACTAAGCAACACATGGATAGAAAAAATCGGACGCCGAGTCACATATGATAGAAAACATAATATCAAGGCTTAAACTCATCGAGAGTATTCTGCGTCAAGTTTTGTGACTCTGCAGCACCAGTCCCGTGCATACCCACAAAGTCTCAATGAAAGCCAAAACAAAAAGATCGATCTCTGTGGAACAGACCATGTTGTGACAATTTCGGCTTCAAATTTTACGACGTCATTTCCGATAAAACTTAGAGAGTCAAAGCGAACAACCCTAACTTTCCCAGGAGATCTGAAAAATGTTGCTTAAACAAACGCCACACAAACCAAGCAAGTTAAGAAAAAGATTGATGTAAAATATGATAAGTAAATTCCGAAAGAGAAAAGAGCCAAAGAGTCTCCCGTATTCCGTATGATTCGTAAGAGCTTTCGTACAAGAAGCTACCGTAGAAACCTTGCTACAAACGCTGTGCGAGATCCTGTAACATCTCAGCAACCTTGACTACGAAAAACCTAATGGAAACGCAGCTGCATTGAAACAATCGAGTAATTCCTATTGCTCTATATTGCTGAAGAATGCGAAAAACAATTTCTCCTATTGTCTCACGCCTCGTCTTCTCGTATATACTCCTTTATCAAGTGGTTTGTGTTTCTTCCTGCCTGCGAGTTCTTATCACTCAATAGAATATTCCCTCCTTTGCCCTACTCTCCATCTACATCAAATATCTTAGAAACTTGACATTATCTTCCGATTCCGCGAGATTCATTATTCTATCTGTACAGTAAAGATACTACACCATCTCAATATCCACATAAAATTACCGGGCTGTAAAAGATTCGTATGAATCGCAAGTGGTCTTTAGCGACGTTGTTGCCTCCCGTCCCCATTGACCGCAGAATTTTCGACTTCAAACGTCTTACAATCCTCTGGAAGTGTAAACTTGTTAATCTGGATACAATATGTCACTTATCTAGAAGTTATATATACTAGTCATATACTTTAGACAACTTGCGTCCGTTGTATAGTTAACCGTTGCGTCTTTATACGATAAACATAAACTTCTATCCGAGCAAGTATAAACGAGTCTCACCGTTTAATTCATTAAAATGTATCTGAGGATAATTTACTGATCAAGACGAAACGTAGAGTATCTCGATCGAGAGTCGAGAGAGATAACCCAAGGCTGTGTAACTCTCACTCGCCAAATCCAATCCCGTTCATGCGACCTAGAGCTCGTACTCCTAAAGATCAACCCTGATTCTCCGTCGTATCCTACTCAAATCGAATTTTATCCGTACCACAACCTCACCACGAAAAAACTCTTGACTGAAATATCAAAAGATTATGTACGCGAAGAGAACACAGACTCGCATCCTATATCTACTAGCCTAAGTAGCCCACCAGTCGCCATTATAGCGCGACCTGAATTTGGATGTGTAACTGTTATGCCATATCGCGACCCAGCTTGTGATCCAACTTGGTGATCCAGAATTAGAAAGTCAGGTCGCCATAAGACAACCAGACTTGGACAGGTTCAGCGCGCATCAAACATGCGACAGCTTTCAATATACTGGTCTAAGTCAGTCACCATGGTTTTTTATGCACACGAACTCGGAGAATTAGGTCGCCATCATGTGACCCAGACTAGTTGAAGTCAGGTCGCCACTATGGCGACCCAGACTCGGATGAAGTCTAGTAATCATGATATGCGACCTCCGACGTCGATTCACGGGTCACCACCCTATGCGACCCACCGACTTGGCGCAGCCCAATTAACCCACTATGCGACTGGACTGTGGTCAAGACCTAGAGTGCCCATATGAGAAACTCAGACTGTGAGTCAGTCTCCATAATGGCGACCACGCTGCTGATCAGGTCACCATTGCCCTTCTCTTACATGCGACCCGAGACTAGTCCAAAATATCCCTGATCGCCAGTATGGCGACCAGACTGTGGTGCGGTTAGATGTACTATTGCCACACATGCATTGCTGAAAAATGTATAGTCCCATATGTAGCCAAATCGAGTTCTAGTCTGTGGTCACATCTGCAGACACGGGTCAGTGTCTTTCTCCCTCCTGCAGCTGGCCCTCATATGTACTTTTGCGACAGTCTTGTGAACAGAACTTCGAAGACACATTTTCGAGAACGTGAGCCATGATTTCGTCGATGATCGATTTTAACCATAGTTAGGCCGTAGGATTTAGCGATGAGCTCTTGCGCGTTAGATGATGTGCAAGTTAGATGATATCATCGCCGAAAGTTTGAGATGAATATAAAGAGTTTTGCATATAAGAAGGTGATAAGTGTTGGAAATTTTATCACTTGCTCACTTTTCCAAAGAACATATTCCAAGCTATAATTTTCTCTACTTCTCTCCCATTGCGTTATTCCTACACAATTTACTCTAAAGTTAATTTCTCAAAAGAGGGTTCCAAGAGAGCCAGCCTCGTCATATTAATCATGATGATAACCGTGACGACGTGAAGGTCGTTGTGAAAACCTGAGTTATCACGCACTCAGTCAACCATGCCGAGCTGAGGCCTATTGGTCGCCTTGTACGAAAGTTTGACTCCCTCACCGAAGTGCAGTTTCCTAGCATGCCTCCGTAGATGAGATTGAAATATCCCAAGCAATAGTTCATTTCCATTCCTCGAAATTGTTCGAGAATTAGTAGTGTTCCAGAAAACGTGGAGTTTTGGATCCCACGACAGGGCGAAAAGGTTGATACCCCGTGGTTATTCACTTGTTATTGAGCGCACATTGTGCGTTGCCGTTTATGGTTCCCTATCAGAGAGATTTTCATTCGGACCTTGAACAATTTCAAGTTGACGATCGGCCAAATAAATCTTATGGGTCTTCAGAATTCCTTGGAATTATGGTCTTGAGTTACATCCATAGGGTGTCTCTTAGCGTTGACCATTTTGAGGCCATTGGCGCTAACGGGCGGGAAGTAATGCGTTACGCCTTGCTCATACATGTCGATTGTAAAGGAGACGATCTCGAATGTCACGCGTGGGAGAAATGCTTATTCTTTGTCCGCATTGACAGTGCATCGGTCGACGAGATCTGCATTCCTGACTTCGGAAATGAATGGGGTCGTTATGGTACTGACCGGATACATGCATGTTTTGTTCTGACGATATCTAACTCTTGAGTCCTTTGTTTTTGCAGAGACCAACCCATTACCACCATTCCCGGACGTGATTGCTAGGAGGGATCTTCTTCGGACCGGTTCATTTTTTGGAGTTCCTTCACCCCGAAGCAGGTTCGCAAGGGGATGCAATATCACCACACGCGAGCCCGTCCTGAAGTGGTCGTGGACAAAGGATCCTATTTGGAAATTCACTAGTTCGTGTCGAGGGACGTTGCAGTGTCTCGAGAGAATGTGGGGTTTCCAAGGGCAAAGGGATTGATTTATGCGACGCTGAATTCATTTCGGATGATCTCCCTTTGCCTGTATTGCCTTTCAACTTTGCCCCGGGTGACGGGAGAGGCGTCAGTGACTTTCCCCTGCCGAATTGTAACTTTGATGACCTCTTCAAGGACATTCCATCTGACTCCGACCCTCCACCTAACGTGGATGGTCAGGCGAGGTTGAAAGCCTTTGCGGAGGGTTCTAGGATGGTCAATGCGGTTAGTAATTTGAACTTTGCTTGTTCATATATATATATTTGCGCAAGTTTACTTAACCTCCGACCTATACAAGGGCTGCTCTCATTCAACTCAGCCCTCAAGGCGAGCTACCGGGAGGCGTGAGTTTTCCGCTTCAATGCCGAGAGAGCGGAGAACAAGGCTGTTCTTCTTTGAGAACAGGCTTCCGCTCGTGATCTCCAGGACCAGGAGCTAGAGAGAAGGCACGCTAGGGTTCTTCGCCGTGCGGATAGGCGAGGGAGGCGCAAGGTTGCCGTGGTGATCGAGGATCGCGCTCCTCATTTCAAGACTGAATTCATGAATCTTAGGGGGACCCAAGAGCTCATGGGCGACTTCCAAGAGTGCCTTAGGGCTGTTCGTGCCCTGTCACGGTCAACGGCCAATGATTACGTTTTCCTGACCGAGATGACCATGATGAACAGCTACATGGAGGAGTACAAAGTTTTCGTGACTCTGATCCCTCCTCTCAAAGAAAAGTGTTAGGATATTGGGATCCCATCCTAGTTTCTCTCGATACTGAAGAGACCACGACTGGGGTCGCCGACGAGGGGGTCTAGGTGGATCAACCTGCGGGTACGTTTTGCCGTTCGATGTCGAGAGACTTCCAGTTGGAACCTTGATCAATTTTCTATGTTTTTGATTGGTTTGCTTCGGCCAAGTGTGGCCTTGTTTTTATTTGGGACTGCCCACATGTGGTTTCGAATCCCTGCTGCATTGCGGCTTTGAATGGATGGATAAACCTTTTATTGAAAAGATTCGAGATTTAATAGGATGTGTAGAAGGCAGATTATGAGTTGTCATCTCATAACCCATATCTTCTTTGTAGACTGTTTTGTTTGTTGCTCGTTTGAGAAGTGGGGAAAAGTTTGGCGAGCGTTTAGATGTGAACGAAGAGGCATGCTTTCAGGATCTCATATCTTTCGATATTCATGCCTTGAGACGTTAGAGACCAGTGTGCTGGGTTTAGGGCAATACCTAGGTTTATTCTAGGTTAAGGCTGTGTGATGACTAATCGGCTTTCGTTTTGTGTGTTGCGATTTCAACCTGATTCCATACCGTTATGAAGTCTGTGATACGTTCTCGGCTTATATGACTTGTATGGTCGGAATCGAGCATCTCTCACAGGATAATTGTTAAGTCTCCTGGAAGTGCTGACCAAACTTTCGGATTTTTGTGCGCAATTATCCTAGTCAGATGTATGAGAACCATTGATGAGAAAGGTTAGGTGCGTTTGTTTAATAAGGCTAATGTACTCGTCGGGTCCAATCGACAGATGAGGTGTAAGAGAAAATGCTCGTTTATGATTAACGTCGCTGACAGACTGTTTCGAGTTTTGAGAGTATATTTTCGGAGAATTTATGTGACGTCTTGCATTGTGTTCCGAAAGTATATTGGTGTGTAAGGGATGAATTCAAGTGTGGACTGCTATTCGGTCTTTTCGAGGGTGGGGCCTCAAATTTTGGCCGACGCTTGTCCAACGAAAGGTTTTTATGAAGAAGTGTTTGTACCAAATAATTTTGGTTGTACTTGGAAGGGTCAGAATCAATGTAGGTGTTCATGTGAAAGAGAGATTTGTGAGACTTCTGTTTAAATTATTTTTTAAAAAATATCGGGTATAAGGCAAATATTTTAAATTGTGGGAGTATACGAGTATATGTAAACGCACCCACTCCCCCCCCCCCTTTTAGAGAGGGGAATAGCTGAACTCGTCATTAGACGAGCTGCCTACGTACCTCTTTTGAGGATAAAGCCATCTCGTAGTTCAGTTTTTGGCGATGAGTGTTTTTTTACTTGGCTGCGGTTGCGTTGACCACCTTAGTGGCAGGGACTGTGGCAGGTTCAACGTCTTCTTCCGGGATTATCTCCTCCGGTTGGGTTATTGCGTCGGCCTCAGACGCCTTCTTATTTTCTTCGTTCGGAGCCGTTTCTTGGGATGATGATTTTGATCATCTTTTTTAGAGGTGCTTTCAGTCGGTGGCTGAGTGTCTTTGCTCGTTTGGGCTTAACCATCGAAGTAGCCGTGATCTTTCTTAGCTTGTGTTCAGCTAGCAAACAGAGTCGCGACTGTTTTTGGCTGCCCTAGATTGCGGCCGTTCTGTTTGGGTTGGGAACTTGATGCCTACATGATAGGTTGATGGGACGGCCTTCATGGCATTTAGCCAGGGCGTTCCCATAATCACATTGTAGATAGCGGGGAAATCGACGACTGCAAAATCAACGATCGATCTGGAGCTTGATCGATCCGAGAGTCATTTTGATTATGCCAGAGAAACCAGTTAATGGCTTTGGCATTGGCACGACCTCTTTCAGTTCGATGTTCATCCTCCTGAGTGTATCGCGGAAGATGATGTTAGCTGTGCTTCCAGTATCGAGAAGAACTCTAACAATCTCGAGATATTTGATTATGAGATCGATGACAAGCGGGTCACAGTGGGGTTGATCGATTATGTCGGCTTCTTCTTCGTCGAAGGTGATGGCGTTATTTTGGCTGTCCAAGGATGGGGACCAGGTCGGCCAATTTTTGTTTTGCTTCAGCTTTTCGCTGATAAGCCTTGATCGACGAGACCGTGTTTCCGCAGAACTGTGACCTTGCGATGATCATGTTAATTCTGGGAAGATTGTTGTTGTTTGCCTTCTTATCTTTATTCCTTCCGCGTTTGTCCCCTGACGAGCTCTCAGTCTGGGGAGTTTTGTCAGTTTTCAGAGGACGATCAGATCGCGAATGAGGTCCTTGAAACTCGTTACCTCGGAGAGTTCCCCTGCGATTAGTTTTGCTGCTAACCTTGCTCCGAGAACCTTGCAATTTACGGTCGAAGGGCTGCCAAGTTTGATGGAAGTCGCAGAAGACGCTTTTGTCGTAATTGGATTTTTTGGTCCACGTGGTTTGCCCTTGTTCTGAGCCAAATTTGATGGCATAGTTTTGCGCCCCTGGGTTTCTTCTCCCTACTGGTGGGCCGTTTCTTCTTGCTTGACTTTGGATCTAATGAAGATTCTCTCGAATAAGTCTTTGCTGGTTTGTGCTTTTTTGACAGAACCTTGGTCTCTTCTTCGATCATGATGTAGTTTGTGGTCTTGTGCAACGCTTTATGAATTGTATGTGGCTTTTCAAGGGTAATCCATTTTATGAAATTTGATTTATACCAGAGCGTCTTCCGAAGCGCGTCCACGGCCACCTTGTCGCTGCACCTACTGACTCTAGCCATAACGAGCTTGAACCGGTTGACAAAGTCTCGGAGTGATTCGTCTTCCCTTTGAGCTAAGCTCCATAGGTCGACGTCGGAAGTTTCGAAAATATTTTAGATAATATTAGATTGGATGATAGTTTAGAGAGATTAGAAAGAAGGCTTAACAAAGGAACAAGAATAATATTTAATCATGATTAAGAGTCTAAGAGAAAGATTATGAACTGTCTGATATTTCCATTAAGTCGAGATTACAAATATATAGAGAAGAGGTTACAAAGGTTTTCATAATCAAAGAATAGAACATGTGGTCTAATTGGAGGGGTGGAGCGCCTATTTGAACCATAGCAAGGAGAGCCACTCAAGTGGCATCTAGCATCTTTGACCAGATGCTGGTTACTTTCCAACTGTTCAGCCTGTCAAAGCCTATCCTCTCTTCTTTTCCAACGGATGGATCAAGGGTAAATACCCAGGGTAAGCGCATGTTAACTTCTTCCTTTACCCGGATGGCCTTTTTACCATTTGGCTGTCCCAAATATTCTTCTCCCATTCTTTAACCACTCAACTGAAATATGAACCTCAACTAAACACTCTTTCTCAAGCTTGACCATGTGGAACAAGTCAAGATTGGAATGCTATGAGATCTTCCTCATTAAAAAACTCATCAAAGAAAACTAATTGGGATAAAACCTTGATGAGGAAAAAGATTAAAGACCCAATAACTAGGGGATCAGCTAAGTTTTGTAAGATTAATGAGTCCCAACCGGATGTGGATGGACTCCATTGTTTTATGTCTTGCAGCCTTAGTAATCACATCAGCTACCTGATCCTCACTTCTAGTGTAGCAGGACAGTATGACTCCTTATACAATCATCTTCCTTACCTTATGGCAATCAACCTCAATATGTTTAGTCCTCTCATGGAACACCAAGTTGGAGGCAATGTGTATGGCAGCTTGGTTGTCACAATGCATAACCATAGGTGTGGCTTGATCAGTCTCCAAGTGCTTCACTATTCCCTTGATCCAAACCAACTCGTTTGTCAACTTCAACATTTCTCTATATTCGGCTTCTGCACTAGAACATGAGACCACCTTCTGCTTCTTGCTCTTCCATGTAACCATGTTTCCACCAATGAAGGTACAATAGCCAGTAGTAGACTTTCTATGATCTCTATCACCAGCCCAGTCCACATCACGATAACCAACAACTCCATTGGGAGTTGCATATGTTGGCTCACCTGATTCATAGAAAAACATATATAAGGTAATGTAATAGTTAAGTATATCAACTTACCAACAAGCTTTCTATAGAGCTTAGGGTCATGGAATGGCTTGCTATCTTCAATCTCCCCCTAACGTGGACCTTGTATTAATCTTCCAAGGGCATCTTAGCTGTCTTTCCTCATCTTTCCCTGCATCTTTCAAAAGATCAAGTGTATACTGATGTGGAGTTTTTATTTCACTTTTAAATTAACCCTATATTTCCACTTTACTCTCTCAATTAAGAGGTTCAGTGTAATACATAGGGATCAAATCCACATAAACTCTAAGATTGCACAATAGACTTATTGTTTTCGAATTAAAGCAAGATGAATTAAAATAATAACAAGAAAGAGATTTCAAGATTGATTTGGTTTGTGAGGATTAAATGAAGAGATTAGACTTAGGAGAAATTCTCAGGTATGTTTAGATAATGCAAAACTAATAGATTGCTAGGGTTTTATTAAGCATCGTTCCGAATTCAAACCTTACTGTTTAGCGCGATCGCTCTCACGCATCTCGGCTGAGCGTCAATCGATGGCAGTAAGATGGCATCGATCGATGCTCATTCTAAACAATACTGGTTCGCGGTTTAATTGATTCTCTAAGCTTATAGTTCAACTCTCGTTTGTTACTAGTTATTTAGATTGTTTAAGATAGATTCCAGGTTATAACCAGGCTCTTGCTTGCGCTTTAGAACTCTAATTTCTAAGATTGAGGTGATCAAATTCAACTTAGCATTAAGAGCAACTTAAACAAAAAACCAAGAAGATTACCCTAACAATTTCTATCAAATAAACCATAAATTACTACCATTGAATAACCCTAAATCTATTAGAGAATTACTCAGACATAGCAATAAAGAACATGAATAAATCCTGAATAAACTGCATAGAATAAACTGAGTAAAAATATAAGGAGTTCAAAATCTTCTCTGTAATTATGATCAGATCTTTCTCTCCAATAGATGTATCAATGTGTTCCAACTCTAAAACTCTGGTGTAATAATTCGGCTACCTAGCTTAGGGCTTAAAAAGATATAAAACCCTAATAAATAGTTTAAATTTTGGCCAGAGACTTATCTTGCAACAAATGAAACTTATGGGTAAAACTTGTAATTTCTCAAGCCTTTGCCAATCTTTATGCCGACTTCACCGTCGATTGACGGACAGTGTGTGACGTTGATCGATGGTCGATTCATTAATTTGGATCCGATTCTGAGTTTTTGCTAGACAATCCTGATTGCTTCAAAATAGTCCAAAACTCGAATTGCTTCCAATAAGTACCTAGACTTGTAAATACTCTAATACAATACCAAATGCATATAAAAGACTCTAAATATACTCTATATATCATAGGTAAAATAGGTAAAATCTATAGTATATCAACTCCCCAAAACTTAATCTTTTGCTTGTCCTCAAACAAACAAAACATGTGTGTGAAGTTTTGAAAAATGAAGACTCACATAATGTCTAAGTATAATTGTCACCTTACTTTATTGAAGCCACATCCTATCAAGTTAATCACAGAGAACTTTATATATAGCATATCCTAGTATAGCAACCAAATCCATTCTACCAACAACTTAGTGAATACTAGTCTGACTCGCCCCTTTACTGATTTCATTTCTTTGCATAAAATAAAAGTGTAGGCTTTACCTTGGGTGTATCGATCAAAAGATACATGGACTCTTACCTCTACAAATATCTGAACACACAGGTAGTCTTCTCTAATTCCTTTCTTCTCTCTCTTCTCACTTCTTCTCAATCAATGTCTCATTTCTTTTGAGGATATCATTTTATTTTATTTTAATTGACTGAGATGTTTGGATAGGCTTCCATGAATCAAGCCCTAATGGTTTTTACCACAAGATCTTGTTCACTTCTTTTTGAGCTTTATCTATTTCTAAGATCATATGAATCAAGCTTTAATGGTTGTATCCACCAAATCCTTGTCGGCTCTTTTTTTAATCTGAAGAGGAAAGAGAGGGGAATCAGAAGCACACAGACTTTTGCCTTCTAGACTTGCAGAAGGAATCCAATCCAGTGTAAACCAAATCCCAAAAAAAAAAAAATAATGTCAGGATTAGTGTTGGAAATAAGATTCAGTTCCTTCAATCTTTCTAAGCAAGTGTGATATTGTGGCAAGATGATCCACTTCAGTATCTCTAGTAATCTTCGCAAAAAACCTTCTAAGAATGGTGATAAAGTGTGGTTAGTCAACACTAAATTTTGATCATAGACGTCTTCTTGACTTTATAAATATCTTTGAAAAACTTATATATAGATAGTAAATAAAACTCAAAAACAATAAAATAGAATTAGCGATCCTCCCCTAGACTTAAATTACACTTTCTCCAGTGTAATCCGCCTTGAATTGGTTAGGAGAAATTAAATCATAAGTAAACAGTGTTAGAGATAGTCAAGTATACCAACACTTTTAGGTGTATTGTTCGATGGCAGTAGGTGAGCGTCGACCGATGGTAAACCATCATCGTCGGTCGATGGTGAACATATGATGTTGATCGATGGTTTATTCGAACTAATGGGTAAACCTTTATAAATAGAATAGATATTGAATTAATAGTATAAATAATATTAAAAACTCGTTATGCTATGTTAGAGTGCCATCGATCAATAGCAATAAGAAGGCGTCGATCGATGCTAGGCTTGCAGACTGAATCGTGTGTATCTACTCTGAGGGGTGCTCTGTGGATGTGACGCTCAGCTAGGTGGAATGCGAGGCGCTGTAGATCGTCAGAGAAGTCTGTCATCCTAGGTCCCTCGTCATCCACAAAGGACCAAAAGCGTCCCTCCTTCAGCCACTGGGTCCTCGTCAGGTGACCCTCATCCATGAAGTGCAATCCTCTCTCCACTGAAGCACCCTCTAAGCTAATGCCAAGAAAGCTGAAGATGGATGTGAAGAGGCTTCCAATCGTCTCCCTCTTCGGGCCAGAACCCTCCAAGGGTTTGTCCTTCAGGGTCGCCAGGTGCTCTACAAATATAGCCCCCATGTTAACCTGTTGATCGGTCATCAGTGGAGGAAAGAGCTCGTCGTTGACCCCAACTAATTCCATGACGGAATAGTATAGCAGTGTAAGCTCCTGAACCCAAACCTTGTTGGATTCTATCTTGCACAACAGGGTGTTGGCAAGGACCTTCAAGAAGTAGGGCAGCGTCGGGTGACAGACGTCCGTCTGGGTGGCTGAGTCGAGTCGAAGTGGCCAGTCTCAATGAGGCCCCAGAAGGGAGGTAGGCCAGGGAAAGCAGCGACTAAACAGGCGCTGGCACCAATTTCAAAGCCGTAGATCTCGCACAACTGCAGGATGGGAATCCTATGCCGGATGGCTCTGATGAAGAAGGTCAGGGTGGCCTCATGCGCCAGCTTTACCCTGGGGCTCTTGTAGAGCACCTGAGCTGTGGAGATGCACTGCTGGACCAGGTCAGGGTATAGAGGATATGGCTTAGTAGCCATGGTGACCAATCCAAGCTCCTGCACTATCTGTCGAAAATCAGTGTATAGCCCCCGTTTCTTCAGGGTTTACTTATCAGCGAACTTGGTTGGCTTAATGGTGACGCTCTACCACGCGTTGTAATAGAGGCTGTCAAAGTCGTCCCACTCCTCGGTCAAGGGACGGTGTGTGCAGTTTCTCGATGTCACCGCTCTTCGAGGGTCGGGATAGTCATCGAATGTCACAAGTAGAGCCTCTTCTTCTTTGGGCCAAGAGTCTCGGCATGGAGGACCCCGCGGTGGAGCAATGGAGCTACCGACCTCGTATCGCGCTTTAGTTCTCCTCTCGTACATCTGCATATAATCAAACAAAGCAAAAAATCAGAATCGATGTCGAGAGTAAAAGAACAACCGTTGATCGATGGTATTGCGTGGTCATTGATCGACAAAACCTAATGGCCATCGATCGGCGACGACTCATGGGCATCGATCGATGCTGTATCGCAGATCAATGTTCACGAAATCAAAAATAATCAACTCAAATCAATGTCGAGATTAAAAGAACAACCGTCAATCGATGGTACCGCGTGGTAATTGATCGACAGAACCTAATGGCCATCGATCGGTGACGACTCATGGGCATCGATCGATAATGTATCGCGGATCAATATTCACGAAATCGAAAATAATCAACTCAAATCGTGCAAATCATGTGTAAAAATGTAAGATAGTCCCTAATATAGTACTACAACACCGTAAATCGTCCTACATTCCGAGTTAAACCACAAAATATTAGATTTTTCTTCAAACCCTAAATGTTCCCTAAACTAAGGGATTTGGAGAACATACCATGATGATTGAGTGATGTAAAGAGTTAGACAGGTAGAGAGGGTAGAAATCGAGTGATATATACTCAAAAACCAGCAAAATCAGATGAAATTTGGGAGAGAATCCAGTGTGGAACTCGTGTGTATTTTTGGCAGTTTTGGAGAAAAGTGTTTTATGAATCGGGGTCGTGTCGAGTTAACCTACTCGACACACGGCCGTCGATCAACGGTCCTATAAGGGCCTCGATCGATGGTCTGGTCGGTGTCTCCATATTCGCTTAAGAAATTTGAATTTGCTGAAATAATAGATAATTACTAAATATTTTTATTAATTAATTAACTATTGCTAATATATAAGTTGTTCTTTTTTTTTATGTTTTTATTATTACATGTATTTATATATACATATATATATATAGATATATATAGATATATTATTTTATTATTAATTTAGTGGGTTACCTCCCACTCAGCACTTGTTTAAAGGCGTTAGCTTAACGAGAATTGGTCTTATCATTCGGGGTTAGGCACCTCTAGACGCGTGGTCTGAGTATGCGGAATTTGAGCTCTAGCCCAATAATGTTTCACTCGCTGTCCATTCACCATGAAATCTTCTTCTTTAGGACTAAGTAGGACAATTGTCCCGTAAGGCATAACTTCTTTGATGGTGAAGGGTCCAGACCAAAGAGAACATAATTTTTCCAGGAAATAGAGTTAATCGAGAATTGTATACGAGTACTTGATCGTTTGGTTCGAAATGCCGTGAAATAAGTTTCTTGTCATGGTAGGCTTTCGTTCTTTCCTTGTACAATTTCGAGTTCTCGTAGCGCAATATCTGGTTTAGTCGTGCTCATTTAACTGATTAATTTCTTTTCTGCTGCAGATTTAGCATCAAATTTTATCTTTTTATGGCCCATTTGGCTTTATGCACTAATTCTACAGGGAGATGGCAGGTTTTGCCATAGATTATGAGGAATGGGGTAGTTCCAAATGGTGTTTTAAACGCTGTTCGGTATGCCCAAAGTGCACCATCTAACTTCAAAGACCGGGTTGATCCTACTGTCTTTTCTAGGATTTCTTTGATCTGACGGTTGGATACTTCTACTTTTCTGCTGGTTTGAGGACTATAAGGTGTAGCTACTCGATGGTGAACTCCATATTTCTTGAACAGTATTTCGAACACTTTGTTAATGAAGTGAGTACCTCCATCGCTTATTACGATTCGCGGAACTCCAAATCTGGGAAAAATAATACTCTTGATGAGTTTAACGACTACGACAACATCATTTTCGGAGTTGCTATTGCTTCTACCCCATTTAGATACATAGTCTACAACGACAAGTATGTATTTATTTCCGTTCGAAGAAGGGAAAGGGCCCATGAAATCGATGCCCCAACAATCAAATACTTTAACTTCAAGTATGAAATTTTGTTTCATCTCGTTTCTCTTGTTATTTTTTTCTCTTCTTTGGCAGGGATCGCATTTTGCTACATATACTTGAGCATCTCGAAACATATTCGGCCACCAAAAGCCTGCTTGTAGGATTTTTGACACTGTCTTAAAACTAGCGAAATGTCCGGCGTAATCGGATCCGTGACAGTGGTATAAAATTATCGAGTATCGCTTTTGGGCAATACATCGTCTATATATGCCGTCATAACAGTGTTTCTAAAGATAAGGTTCATCCCAGTGATTTCTCCAAATTTCTCTCAAAATTTTCTTTTTATGATATCTTTTGAAAAAGTTAGGGTTCTACTTCGGCCGCAAAATAGTTTACTATATCTGCATACCTAGGTATATCGGTGGTGTTTAGTGCACATACCTCCCAACTCAAAATTCTTTCTCGGGGAGAATCATCATTTGGGGTCGAAGGATTACAACTGGCGTTGATATTTAGTGGAATGATTATTTCATCTTCCTTTTCAACTGCATCGTCGATCGATGGGGTATGGAAAAGATCGATCAATGCTTTATGGCTACAATTGTTCGATGGTATTAGTGGTCTGGTCGATCGATTCGCTTCATGCGCCGAACTAACACTACCAATGAAAGTCAATTTTGCTAAGTAGACATTTTCTGTGGGTAAGAAATCATCTATAGGAATGTCGTCGTCTACTCTTGTTCGTGATAAGTGATTTGCGACTCCATTTTATACTCCCTTCTTATCTTTGACTTCTATGTCGAATTCTTGGAGAAGGAGAATCCATCGTAAAAGTCTCGGCTTAGCGTCCTTTTTTCATTAAGTATTTCAATGCTGCGTGGTCGGTGTTGAACTATTACTTTGAACCGATTAGATAGGATCATAATTTCTCGAAGGCAAATACTACAGCCAATAATTCTTTTTCCGTTGTCGCATAATTACGTTCCACATCGTCTAGAGTTCTGATGGCATAGTATATAGCGTGCAACCTTTTGTCTTTCTTTTCTCCAAGAACCGCACCTACAGCAAAATCACTAGCGTCGCACATAATTTCGAATGGCATATCCCAGTCTAGTGCTTTGACAATAGGGGCAGATAAGAGCGCTGATTTGATCCCAGTCCAACTTTTTATCTTTCTTTTGTCCTCGTGATGCTGCATCTTTCACGTATTGCTTACTAGCATGCGAGATGTGAATGACATCGCTTATTGGCATCTCAATGTTTACTTTGTCAAACGCTTTCTTGCATATCGCTTTTTCTAGGCTGCTTCAACTTCTGCTTGGAGTTTTTCTAAGGAAAAGGGGATTTCTCTTGGTACATCCTTGTCTTAACCATTTCGGTTGATTCTGCATCAGAGCGTCGACCAATTCTTTCTGCAGGGCGACGATCGATTTTTGTTAAAGGGTGTCGATCAATGTCCAGTACGGGGTGTCGATCTATGTCTCCCACATCTATGTTATTTCCTTTAGGTTCGATAATTGATTTCTTCAAGGTCATCATTTTGGCCTAATGGTTCAATTTCAGGAAGGATTTCGGGATCTTTCTCGTAAATTTGAGCGGAATGGGATGCGATTTTTCGTTTTCTTCTGTCAAGATTTTCTCGAATTCATCGATGGTGATGCTCTCTTTAACGCCAGAGGTAAGTTGTCGACCGCTTCGTAAAGCTACGACACTTCAATGGCCTCTTGAGTTAGTATATGTTTTACTAGGTAAGAATCCATCCTCTCTCCTAATAGACATAGCGTTGCTCGTCACTTGGTTGTCGATTCTCTTAATGTGGTACGCTCAGAGTGTCAATTTTTTATGTCATCTCTGAGTATATCAGGTCTAATTTTTCATTGAGGTCGGCGGCAATTCTATGGTTTCCAATGAAGACTTGGTTCCTTTTGACGTTGAACTTCTTTCATAGCTGTTCACAGTTGTGTCGTAGTTGCTTGAGAAATTGCCAGTGCTTTCCCTAAATCGTTGATCGTTCAGGTTCATCAAATCAGAGAACTCAACTCGTTTTCAAAGTTGGAAGGGGCGGCATCGTCCTCAGTGCTGAGATGAGTTATTTCCGTGCGTAAGGGCTGCAACTGGTGCTTGAGTTTTTCTAACTTGGATCGAGGGTTTCTCCTCTACGAACAATGGTGGTTCCTTCCTTTTGGTGTCTCTTTGTTTCGAAAGCTCTACCTAAAGCTATGTTTTCTATCAGTCTTTTAGCGCTTGCAGGGCTTCGTGTGCCGAAGTTTTCCTCGCTGGATGTATCAAGAATGGTTTGATAGTCTAGGTACAGTCCTCTATAGGAAGTGTTGATGAGTTGGGGTTCTAAGAATCCATGGTGTGGGCACGAAATTTTGTAGCTTTTGAACCTTGTCCTAGGAGTTTTTAAAAGATTTGCGGATACTTGAACGAAAGTGGATATTTCCCTTCTTGCTTCCCAGTATCTCTCCTCGTCAAAGAAGTGGTTGATGAAGGCGCTTCTAATATCTGCCCCACAAGTCAGGGATCCTGGTGGTAGCTGGTTCAGCCACCTCATGGCGTCACCTTCTAGGGAGAAAGCAAAAGTTTGCAGCGATTGAAAATGTCGTTCACCATGTCTTCTAGCATCTCGATGTGATCATTCGGGTGTTCAGTGGGAAAACCATTGAACTGATTTTTTGCGCCATAATTAGGAAATCGATATCTAGTTCAGAGCTTCCAGCATGGTTATCGGATAATCAAATCGCAGACCTATTGGAATAGGTTCTACTGGTATTTAGGTATTCACAATTTATTCTACTACCGGAATTAATCATGTTGAGCTAGGTTGCTAGAAAAAAACGAGAGTTGATTTAGTTAATCTAGTGAACTTGTCGAATTAGGTCATAAAGCTTGACTCAAGAAACCATCGATCGATCGATGAAGGATCATTTCCATCGATCGACGGTCATTCCGTGTCAACAAGCGAGAGCTAAGAGATTGGACTTAGTCAATAGATTAGACTCGCAGCGGGAGCTGGACGTCTACTACATTAGATATGGAGTTCTACGATTAATATCCTTGGCTTCTATTTTTTATTATCTACTTGCCTGAAACGTTTGATCTAGCGTATTTACATTTACATCTAGTTAGTTTAATAGCATATTTCCATATTTAATTATTTGCATATTTCCATTTTGCATCTACACTCTCCAATAAGGAATATTTCCTTAAACTGATTACTTGTTACCAATATATATAATCACCTAGCTTAACCTATAGGAATAAGAAATCTGTTGTTCCATTTTTCTCTATGGATTCGACCCTAAGTACTACACTTGATCTCTCTTGGCAAGAGTATTGTTTTGCATGTTATGACTAAGAGTGAATTTGATAGTTCATTGTTTAGGATATTTATACCCTGTTAGAACAGTAAACACCACCATTTGAAGCAGCTCCCTCAGATTTTCGACAAAGAGGCGGCATTGGCTGGCGTCTCTTTCGCTGCCTCTAAATTTGGCCCTTCCCATCGTGATCTCAAAGGCTTGTAAGTATGCTTTGGGATCATTCATACCGTTGTATGTTGGCACCTTGGTATTTCTAGTGTCCGATAATCTAGTGTTAACGATACGAGACGTGAAGGGGGTTTTACGAGCTTCCTCGAGCAGCTGGTCTATCTCCGGTGCGGAGCTAGTCGCATGGTGAATCTGAGATTTCACCGCTTTCACTTCCGCGACCATTTTCATGAGATAATTGCGAAGCTTACGGATTTAATAATCATCATCAGCGGTCTTCTGATTCTGTCGGTGTTTGCTGCAAGCTCTCCGAGTCTGCTCTTCATCCAGCTTCTCCTGCTCAAACCAGAAGAGGTTTTCTTCCTCCTCTGTGATGGGTTTGTCAAGCAGGTCTTCTCGAGTTGTGTGGCTCCTTGTCCTTTGTGGGTGTACGTCTGTGTCTTGGTCCGAAGGCTTAGACTGACTGCTGGAGTGCACGTTAATTCGCTCGATTTCTCCCTCTTCCTTGTCCTCTTCCAATGGTTGAATATCGCCTGGATTTTTCCGTGTTGGTGGAGGAGTGATTTCGTCTCATTTTTTCCCCGACGGCTTCTCCTGCGTGTTCCCGGATCGGTCCAAAGGAGTTGTGAAATCGAATCTTCTTCTCCGGATTCTATTGGTTCCGCGAGGAAAGGTAGCTCGGGTTCTCGCAGTTTGGGTTTCAACCTGCTTAACGAGATATCCCACGAGTTTATCCTGCTCTTCCGCCCTTTTTTCATAGGCAGAGATCAGTTTCTTCATCTCCTCGACTGCCGGGGTGTTAGACTCAGCGTTAACCGCGGGAGTGTTGGTCGCAGGAGTGTTATCAACGTAACCGCGGCTTACTTCGTCACAAGGTTGTTGGTTATTGAAATTTTCAGCTGACATGTTTGATTGGGTGTTCTGTTGTTGCGAGAAAGATTGATCTGTAAGTCCCCTCCTTCTAGCGCCAAACTGTGGGAACCGAAATTCACACTGTCGATTTTAGTAAACTTAGTAAGTCAAGAAACCCTAACTTTCCCATGAGATCCCGAACAATCTGCTTTAAAACCAAACGCCACACAATCAAGCAAATTTAAGAAAAACATTAACGGTAGAAATATGATAAGTAAATTCTAAAAGAGAAAGAGAGCAAAGAGGTTCTTATTCCGTAGTTTTGTAAGAGCTTTCGTACAAGAAGGTAACGAGCCTTGGCTACAAAATCTGTTGGCGAGATCCTTAGTTCTAGCAACCTGACTACGAAAAACCTAATCGAAACGCAGCTTGATAAGAAAATGAAAGTAATTACCTATTGCTCTAAGTTTGCAGTGAATTCTAAAAAAGCTCCTTCCTTGTCTCTCACCTCGTCGTCTCTTATTTACTGTTTTTCAAGGCGGTTTCGTATTTCCCTTCCTGCCCGTGGCCGAGTTTATCACTTCAAGAATATTTTCTTTTTTATCTCCATCTTCGTCATTATCTTGGAAACTTGACATTTATCTTCCGATTCCGCGAAATTCATCATCTTATTCAAGTAAAGATACACCGTCATAACCATAATGGGCCTGACTTCGTATGAAACCGCAAGTGGGTCTTTAGCCGCATACTAGGCCTCTCTGGACATCGTTTCGACTTAAATGTTCTTACGATCTCTTCGAATGAGAGTTTAATGATACGACGTCGCTTTAGCTAGGAAGTTCACATTCTCATATAATTTACACAACTGTGGTGTTGTTGAGTTAATCGTTGCCGTTTATACGATAAACATAAACTTCATCTGGGAAAATGAGTCTTCGCGGTATTTATCGTAAAGTTCCAATGATAACTCCGAGCGAGACGAAACGAGAAGCATTTCAATAAAAAATCGAGAGAGAACCCAAGGGTGTGGTATCACTCGCCATATGGCGACCTGGGAACCGTACTTGACGACTCAAGGTTTGTTTTGTAATCCTTACTCGTATTAACCGTAAAACCTCAACGAAAACTCCGATTGAGACAAAACGAAAAGCATTTTGATCCCGACTAGAAAAATAATACGAAGAAGAGACACAGCTCGCCATCTGTCGACCCAGACTCAGAGAGGTCAGGTCGTCGTATGGTGACCCAGACTTGGAGAGGTCAGGTCGCCAGATAGCGACCCAGACTTGGAGAGCTCAGGTCGCCAGATGGCAACCTGGACTTGGTGAAGTCGGGTCACCATATAGCAATCCATACTTGGACAGGTCAAGTCACCATATGGCAACCCGGACTCACTGACGTCGGGTCGCCATATGGCGACCCAGACATGGACAGGTCAGGTTGCCATATGGTGACCTAGACTGGTCGAGGTCAGATCACCATATGGTGACCCGGGCTTGGAGAAGTAAGGTCACCATATGGCGACCTGGACTCAGAGAAGTAAGGTCGCCATTTGGCGACCCGGACTGGGCGAAGTAAGGTCCCATATGGAGAACCGGACTGGATGAAGTCAGGTCGCCATATGGTGACCGGACTTTGTGAAGTTAGGTCCGCATATGGCGACCTCGAATTGGCGAGCCCAGGTTGCCATATGGCGATCCAGATTGTGTGGGCCTCGGTTTCCGTATAGCGACCCGTGCTTTGCGTGTGCAGGTCGCCATACGGCGAACTAGGTTCAGTGTGTGCGGGTTGCCATATCGTGACTCGGGTTTAGTGTTTGCGGGTCGCCATATGGCGACCCGTGCTTCCCGAGTGCGGGTCACCATATGGCGGCAACCCGTATGCTATGCTTGGGACTTGTATGTATGATGTCTTGCTCCTGGCGGCTCGATCGTTCTTTTCGACAGTCTTGTGATCCAGAACCTTTGGAAGAGACATTTTCCGAGACCTTGAGCCGTTGATTTTGTCGTGACCGATTTTACCCCAACAATCTCCTTTTCCCATCCAATGTAAGCATCTAGATCAAACTCACCATAGAAGGATAGAATTTAGAGCAAGTTTTTTCTTCCTTGCAACTCTGTTGTTACGTTTTACTCAACTCTCTCTTCAATTTTCTTTTTCTTTCAAAAGAAAACATAGGAAGTTGATGGGTATCTGATAACTTCACGTGAATTAGGTTAAAAAAACAAACCCTAAACCTTCAAGTAGCTATGATATCACTTGATGTGATCTCGGAAAGATCCCCGTTCCCACTAATCATTGGAAGGTGTATAAGGGCGAATCATAGAGGTTAAGAATCATCTTGGGCGTGTGATGGATGATGAAGATGATGATGATTGGAAGGTCGACCTATGGCTGCTAGTACTCCTTATAGCCAGATGATCTTCACACAAAGTGATGGAAAGATTTGTGTTGCATAGATGGCCAAAACCCTACGAGTGTAACCTCGTATACTTTGGCTTTAATGGCATGCCTAAAAGATTCTTCTTTTCCGGCGAACGTGTATGCTCAAGAATGAACAAGGATAAAAGTCTCAAGAACACAAGCAATAAGCACAATTCTGATGATAGATCTAATAATCACCCTAGTACTTCAATTTTTGGCTAATCCATCAAAACCATTAATAAACCCTAAATCTAACAAGGTAATTACTCAGACATAGCTAAGCAGAACATAAGCATAAATATAAACTAATGCATAAGATAAAGAATAGGGATAGAAAGTGAGGTTCTAATACAAAACTTTAGAAGTCTTGATTTCTCTCCAAAAACCCTAAACTACTATGTAAAGTATAAAAGCTATAAAAAGTCTTCTTCTAAAAGGTCTTCTTTTTTTGAATAAAACACTGGCAAAGACAATATAAACTATGTAAAACTCGTCCAGTGGTAATCTTTTAATTTATGTGACTTGGGCTTCAAGTCGGGTACTTTGTGAATTGGGCTACTGCGCGTCGACCATCGATCGACGGCTAGTGTGCATCGTCGATCGACGCAATGCTCTATTATGACTCGTGCACTGTTGAATTAGACCAGCTACAGGGTTTCCTTTCGCTCTGAGCTCCAGAAAGCCTCATAATCTCTACAATGTTCCAAAATGTACCTAGACCTGAAAATACTCTAAAACATATTCTAGACACACACAACAAAAAGATACTGATACCCGCAAACACTAAACACGGTGTATGCACAATTGTTATCTCAACATTTCCAGCTCATTCTTGTAAATGATACTATTCTCAAGTGATTTTAGCCATTGATTTTGCTAGGACCAATTTTAACCCCAACAAATCTGGTTCTCCATGTCGTAAAAAGTTTGATTGGAAGAAGAAGCACGTTTATGACAGCATGTTGGCGATAGTCCATCCACGAAACCTTGTCTATGGCAGCCTAACTAGGACAACCCCTTCATGATGACATTTCTATGATATCGCACCGAGTTACGCAAAACAATTATCTGACAATTCATGATAAACTAGTCTCTTATAAATTCATTGATCTTTGAAAATGTTCGATCAACAAACTGAGCGGAGCCTTATTGTTGAAGAAGGGTTTGGAAACCTTTTAAAATCCTTTACTAAACTCAAATCAGCCCATTTAAATAAATGGATATTCGAAATAAAATAGGAAGTCAACATAGAAAACAAAATCGACAAGAAAAGAAAGTCGACGATAAAATGTAACATACCTAAAAGACAAAAGGAAAATCCTTACGGGAAAGGAAAAGACACCGACTTCAACCTTATGTAAATAAGGAGGCTCTTCAAGTCAAAAGAATGACCTCCAATCATCTTGAAAACTTTATACACAAAGCCAAGAAATCTCATTAACGTCTTTCTACGACTAAACTTTTGTAATGGACTACAGTTGGCTTGATCCCTATTCAAAAGGTACATAGACAGCCTTTAACCGGGTTCATATATATTCTATAAAACTTATTTTATGTTCTTTTTATGAGTCAATACAAATACTTATCCTAATCTTCCATTGGAAATATTATCTTATCAAATACTCCGTGTTGGGGATAATTAATTCAGGGAGTTATTACTCCTTCTCAAGAGAAGGATGTCGGCCTTTGATTCCTACGTACATGAATTTTGGCTCTGGCTCATGGTTCATTCCTGCTTCCGGAAAATGGAAAATTTATACTAACAGAAGATCTTTCCATTCAAAATGTGGAAGGAATTAACATAATGTCCAACTAAAAACAACATGTAAAAGGGGGCAAAAAACCTAGGGATCGACTATTCAAGGCAACAACTATTGTTGGGGTCAAAAATCGGTTACAACAGAATCAACGTCAAAAGGCTACCGGAAAAATGCGTTCTTTGCTGAAACTGACTCGGAAAAAGAGGAAACGGAAAAAAATCGAGGTCAAATCTTGACTGACCACAAAGGAGCGGTTTGCGCAAATGAGCCATCAGGAAGAGTTTGTCCAAAGACCTCGGGTAAACATATCCCCGAACAGCAATATGACGAAACGACTAGAATACTCGATCATACAACTCCCCGAATGGAGAAGATAGCCGAGCAAGACGTCCATCTTGTTGAATGGGCAAATCAAGCCACATGGGTCGACCAACTTTCCCGTACGGCGGGTTGGATGGCACGGACCAACCCAACTCGCCATACGGGAAAGTTGGACGGCATGAACCAACCACTCACCCGTACGGGGAGTTGGACAAGGCCAACTTGCCGTACGGGCGAGTTGGTAGACATGACATGACCTCGCCGAACAGGCGAGTTAGATGGCACGAGCAATTCAACCCGCTCGTTCGGCAAGTCGAATCAAATCAATCCAGTTTCACCTCATCCTCGTTAAACTCCCTCTTTCGATACTAGATCGAACTTATCATTGTTCCGTCTCGATCGGGATTGACATTGGAACTTTACCGAAATAACTCGTTTTCTCGAGAAAGGATCGTGTCGATCGTATGAGACGATAATGATTAACTAAACACCTAGAGTCACACGCTCCATACGAAAGATCCTAACTATCGGATGACATTGGCTTAGAAATGCTCTTTTGATAAAGTCGTAGAAACGCCTAAGTCAGAAAATGTCCCAACGAGGTCTAAAGTTTGGCTAAAGGCCCACTCGTGATTTTATCCAAAATCGAGCCCAAAATTTGTGACGGTTTATCTTTTATTTTGAAGGAAGGGATAAATGTTAAGTTCAAAAGATAAATGTCAAGACCGAAGGATAAATGTTAAGTTTCCGAAGATAATCATGAAGATCAAGGAAAAAGAATAATTTCGTGAAGCAATAAATTCGACCAAGGGCATAAGGGGAAAGAACAAACCAACTCTACAGGAGTATATGAGGACTTTAAGGGTGATGATACAGAGGACACACCAAAATATCAACTCAGAGCAAACATAGCTTCGCACTTAGAGTATTTAGGCAACTTTTCATTTTTGTTATTCGAGCTGCGACCACAACTACGATTTTGCAGTCTTAGGTTATTAGAACTAGGAATCTCGCTGACAGATCTCATAGCTTAGGTTCCTATCCTGGTGTAAACTCTCATACGCAAATTCAGAATAAGACATCTATTTCCTCTCTTTTCGATTCTTACTTTGTTTTCAATATTTACTTCGCATTCTGATTGATTGGCGTGTGCTTTAGCAGATATCCGGGACCTCTGGGAAACTAGGGTTTACCCTGCGTTCCTTATTCAACGGAAATCGACAATGCAAAATTCTGTTCCCACAGTTTGGCGCTAGAAGGAGGGAGGGGTATGGATCAATCTAACTCTCAACCATCAACGCTCAATCCAAAACATGTCAGATCACAACAACCAACAGCCTCGTGACGATAACGTCATCGATGAGAACGTTGAAAAAACTCCAGCCACAAACGTCACTGCAGTCAACGCCGACGCAAACACCGCAGCATTCGAGGAGGTGAAGATGTTCTTGACTTTTGAGAAGGTCATGAATTCCCTCGCTAAACAGCTTGAAACCCTCACAGCAAGGAACAGGGCCATCTTTCCGTGGGGAACAACCCGAATCAGCGGAAGAAGAACTCGACTTTGCAACGACTTTGGACCGGTCCGATAACATGCCAAGGCAAACCGTCAGGACAAAACCCCGACGAAATGACCCCTGCGCCTACATGGAAAAACCCGGGAGACCTTCCTCCTATCGAGGAAGATAAAGAAGGAGGAGAAGTCAAACGCGTCGACGTGGAATCTAGCAGTCAGTCTGAACCTACGGACGAAGACGCAGACATACATCCACGCCACACAAGGAGTCAAGCAGCTTGGGACGAATCCCTGTTCGACAACCCCACTGCTGTACTTCTTCCCGAACAATTTTTGAAGAAACGAAGTTGATCTCTATTAAATCACTCGAAACCTAAAACGGCTGACAAAAACTAAACTAAGCAAAACGAGAGATCGTATCCCTCACTGCTAAAACGTTATCTGAAACCTAAGATTTCCTAAAGAGTCAAGCTTGGATTCTTACCAACATATTCAGTTAATTCTCGACGAGTGTCACATAAACTTACTTCGGAAAAACTACTCGAAATCCCCTTGGATCAATCCTGGCGGAAACGAGAAAATTTCCGATTAAGTCAACTCCCGATAATTAAGCTTATCACAACAAAAGATTCAGAGGCTAAAACATAACTTATCCAGAAAAACGGCAATCGTACATCCAAACACAAAAACACACTTACCTAACGACTTTCGTAAAATTAAACTAAACAACATTTTACGAAACAGCTTTCGTAAAACAAAACTCATGACATTTTGTGGAATAACTTTCGTAAAATGAAAGCTCAACAACATTTTCCGAAACAGCTTTTCTAAAATCAAACTCGACAATGTTTTATGGAACATCGTGCGAAAAGTGAAACGAGTTAAGCATTTTATGATACAACTTTCGCATAAAAAATTTGAGGACGTTTACGAAACGACCGCACCAGCATACCATCCAAACTCGAGTTTGACTAGTCCAACTTGCCGAAGAGGTGAGTTGGAAAGAACAAGCCGTGTAACTCGCCCATTGGGCGAGTTTGACTAGTCCAACAAGCCGAACGAGCCGAGTTAAACAGTACAAGTCATGTAACTCACCCATTTGGAAAGTTTGACCATTCCTACTCGCCCAACGGGTTAGTTGGACAGTGCAAGCCGTGCAACTAGCCCTTTGGGCGAGTTTGACAAAAAAGCATTATTGTGGCTCTCCTTTTTGTTCTTCTTCGAATCCCGATCAAAACGCTTTTTGTTTCGTCTCAATCAGAGTTTCCGTTGAGATTTTACAATCAAAACTAGTTGATCGAAACTCTTTCCGTTGAGATTTTAGAATCTTGATCGAAACTCTTTTCGTTTCATCTCAATCGGAATTTCCAGTGAGATTTTACTTCAAAAACAAGTGAGACTCACCTAAGCTCCTTGGCTTGCTCCTACTCGCCCTTACCTCCATCTTAGCCTTCTCCTTTGAATCCCGATCGAAACATCTCTTGTTTTGTCTCGATTGGAGTTACCGTGAGAACCTTACGATAAAAATTGCAAGACAGGTTTGAGCCTAAACGCGGCTAGGAAGAACTAATATTGTTACGATTCTTAAGGGGCGTACAGACACGAGAAGAGGAAGGGGAGATAAGCAAGCGAAATGGAGAAGAGGTGAACCCAAACCTTCGAGAAAAGTAAGGTATGGCCGGCTTGGAACTTTTTGAAATCAGACTTGGAATTTTCGTTGGAAGCTACTAGGAAATAAAAACTCTTCGAAGATCGCCATAAGACTTTAGGGAACTTAGGATATAAGAGAATAGTCTAGCGATCTAAATCTTAGGATTTTTCCTGTCTCGATCTATTGTTCTGCGACTGCTTAAGCAAATTTTGCAAACCAATCTGAGCTTTCAGAAAACCGAGAAACAATCGCCACGCACACTTAGCTCGCTTCCTAAGGAAAGAAAAACTAGAAATGCGAACGTCGTCTTAAAACCGTCTCATTCCTAGCATATTCTTAAAACCGATGTATTCCTACTCGTCAACCTGAAAGTCCCCAAGTCACAATCCTAGCGTCGTCTTTAAACCGACCTCTATTGTCGATCATCCCAATCTCCGAAAGAAAAAACGTACACTACCATTCAAAATATCGTTCAGCCGTTTTCTTTCGTAAATAAAAGGAGGGAGTAGGTTCGTATACTATACTCGTATACTCCCATACTTCAAAAAAAACTTGTGTCGACATCAAGTAAACGCTTTCGACAAAGCAAAATCTTGCAGTAGTAGACAGAAAATAATTTAGGCCATGCGATGCCTCATAAAACCGATCATCCATTACTTTCGTATAACTATGACATTTAATATGGAAAGAACCTACGCGAAAAAAATATCGGTGTCATGAAAAACGAATTCGCAATGCGGAAAGAGAATGAGGAAAAACACATTCCTCGTTCGCAAATATCACGAGTAATCTGCGAGAGACATTTTCAACTTACTTCTATTCCATTCACTTCTTGTAAAACTTACGCAAAACATCCTTCGTATAGCCACACCAAGTTATGCGAAGAAACTTTCGGAAACAAACGTAGAAAGCTTTACGGAGAAGTGTTTTGGACAATTTGTGTATAGCTAAAACCAAAAGTCATATGACTCGTCTTTCAACGAAAAAACTAAACTTTATCTCTTCGAACTACAATCTTACAGATCTCACTCCTTAGTCATGCGGCTCGCTGGACTCTGCCTCCCATCTCTCTTGGTTGATTCCGAGCAGGCAATCATCTCGTATAGGTTCTTTATCGAGCCTTTTAGGTTTTTGTCTTCATTATACAAAAACAAAAAAAAATTTCTACAACTATATAGCATGGAAAATTCTGACTTGTACCGTCGATCTCGACAAACGCTCTTTGGCCCTCAGCCAATAACTCCTTCCGATAAAAATCCAAACTGGAATTTGGTATCCTCTTTAGGAAAGTTCTAAACTAGCATGACCTTAATGTTCACACGAACGTGCCGTAGTCTATCCGTGACCAGCAACATCCTCGGCAATTCGGCTGAACACATCCTTCAGACCGAGCCAAAATGTTTGAGCAACCACTTCTCACCCAATCACTTAGCGGCAAAACGATAATCCATGATTAGTTTAAAAACGCCAAGTGCAAAATAACTATCGTATAACCAAGAATCGGATATCATACGACAAATTCTTATTATCAAAACTTAGTCGTAACCACCGTACGATTAACGGAAAACATAAACTTGTCGACAACCAACCAAGTTCAATATGTTCTGCGGTTTACTCTAAACCCACAGCGTTTTACAAAGTGAAAAGTGGCACATACGGAAAACTCGTAACGAAGCTCCTAAGCTATACGAAGCATCCTTAACTATAGACGAAATAAATCTCGAGGCGGCCGACTCTTCACAAAGCCACAGTGAAGGAAGTCGCATATTCTTAGGGACAAATTTACGCGACCCATTGGTCCTAATTCCTCGGAAAAACAACAAAACATTTCTTTCCCGTAAGGTTAAAACAAAACCTTGCGATACCCACACATCTCGAGCCCCGCCAAACATTTCAAGTACGAAATGCGGCATACCAAATAAAAACTCAACCTTCGAAACAGCGTAGACGTCGCTAACGCTCGAGAGCTGTTTTTCGTCAAAACTTTTCGAAACAGATGCTGACCTTAAAACCAGTGCCCGCCCACGACTATAAAACATACACACCTTCTTAAACACGTTTATCCTTCACGAAGGTTCAGAAACAATTATATCTACAAATAAGTTTGTTGCTGATCACAACAAACTACTTAACGTCCTAAACAGACTAAGCCATCTCATAGAGATAGCTCTCGAACACTTGACACAAGGGTAATAGCGCTATAAAAGAAATCCGAAATTTTTGTGAGCACTTTCGGGAGACTTAAAAATTATCCTGGAAGAGATGCTCGATTCTTACCATACAAGTCACATAAGCCGAGAACATATCACGGACTTTAAAGCGGGATGAAATCAGGTCGAAAGTGATAAGAGAAACGTAAGCCGAAGTAGTCATCGCACCCCCTAAAAACATGATTAGACCTAGGTCTTACCTAAACCCAGTACATTGGTCTCTAACGTCTCAAGCCATGATATCGAAGATACGAGATCCTGAAGCATGTCCTCTTCGTCCATATCTAAGTGCTCACGAAACTTTAAAAAACTTCTCAACATCTCGAACGAGCAACGAATAGGTTGATCGCCGCAAAATAGTTGGGAAGAGATGACCAACTCGTATCCCTCCTCTATACTTAACAAAAATCCGAATCTACTTAATCATTTTCAAGAAAAACCTAGTTTATTCATTAAAAAAACCGCAAAGCCGGTTCGGGATCCAAAAGCCACCACGCTGTCAGTCCCGAAAACATAAGTACGGCCACACTCGAAAAAATAAACAGCCGATAAGGTTGGTCTCGGAACGACAAAGGTCCCCAATATACAATGCCGTTGGCAGCCACATGGTTGATAATGTCTACACGACACACAACTAAACCATGAAGGTCTACTGGAAAAAAGGAAGTAAGAACTTAGCTCCGGAATGAACTACGAAAGGCTTTATCCTTGTTAAAGGGTACGTAGGCAGCCTCCACAAGGCGCAACCCCAATCCTACTAGCATTCCTCTCTTAGAGGAATAAGTAGAACACTTTCAACGGACCTTTTTAAACAT
>CAJHQP010006000.1:0-41518 GCA_905132765.1 Moricandia arvensis
AAAATCAAAATGGCAGTATAAGGCTGGGCATTTTTCAGACCCAAATTCACTGTTTTGAGCCTCAATTAGTTGTGGACATTCAGCTCAAAAAAAGTGGCGAACCGGTCTTTCTGATTTTGTCTTGTGTTTTCGATCAATGTCCGCAACACTTATGAAAGTAAAATGCAACGAATCATGTGTGTCCTACGCAAATTCATCTGAATTTCTTAACTGAAGGATATAGGAATTCGCAGACATGTACTAAAGGGTGCGATCATACCAGCAGTCATGCACCGGATCCCATTCACAACTGCGCAGTTAAGCGAGCTTTGGGCGAGAGTAGTTACTAGGATGGGTGACTCCTCGAGAACTCCTCGTGTGCACCCCTTTTTTCTTTAATACACAACGTCTCTCACAATAATAAGGCTTGGCCATTTTTCGGAACCAAAGTCAACCGTCTTGACCCTCAAACTGGTTGTGGAAAGTTTTGGACCTTAAAAAAGTTACGAACCGGTTTGTCTGCATTTTGTCATTGTGTTTTTGATCAATGTCGAAGAACATTAATAAAGTAAGAAATGCCAACGAAACATGTGGTCCCACACAAATTCACACAATTTTCTGATTGAAGGATATAAGGAATCGTAGACATGTACTAACGGGTGCGATCATCCTAGTATTAATGCAGTTAAGCGTGCTTAGGTGAGAGTAGTAACTAGAATGGGTGACGTCCCAGGAAGTCTTCGTGTTGCACCCCTTTTTTCCTTTTTTTTTCTAAATCCAAAATGCGTCTGAACTTCAATATCCATAAATTTTGAACAGTGAGTAACTACGTTGCCTACAACATCTTTCGAATTCCACAAAATCATAAATGGCAGTTATAAGTCTTGGACATATTTCAGACCCAAATTCAACGTTTTGAGCCTCAAAATGGCTGTGGAACGTTTTGGGTTTAAAAAAGTTGTGACCAGTCTTTCTGCGTTTTGTGATCGTGTTTCGATCTATGTCCAAGCACTTTTATAAAGTAAAAAATGTAAACCAATCATGTGAGTGCATGCAAATTCACCATAATTTTCTGAATTGAAGGATATATACGAATTGCGAGACATGTACAACGGGTGCGATCATACCAAGCACTAATGCACCGATCCATTAGAACTCGCAGTTAAGCGTGCTTGGGCAAGAGAATTACTAGGATGGGTGACCTCTGAAAGTCCTTGTCTCAAGTTCGAATCCCCTTACCTCTTTGAACCGTAGGAAATATGTCCCCTATAGAACCGTTTGGAGAGGACACAAAAACCATCAATGGCAGTGATAAGGCCTGGGCATTTTTCAGACCCAAATTCCACGTTTTGAGCCTCAATTAGTTGTGGAACATTTCAGGCCTTCAAAAAAAGTGGCGAACCGGTCTTTCTGAATTTTGGTCCTTGTGTTTTCGATCAATGTCCAACACTTTTATAAAGCTAAAAATGCCAACGAATCATGTGTGTCCTACGCAAATCACCCGAATTTCCTTACTGAAGGATATAAGGGAATTCGCAAGACATGTACTAACAGGGTGCGATTCATACCAGCAATAATGCACCCGGATCCCATCACAACTGCGCAGTTAGCGAGCTTGGGCGAGAGTAGTACTAGGATGGGTGACTCCTCGAGAAGTCCTCGTGTTGCAACCCCTTTTTATTTTTTTTCTTTAATACAAAACGTCTCTCAACTTTGAAACCCATAACTTTCGAACTGTAAGGAACTACGTAGCCTACAACAGCTTTTTGGATATCTCCAAACCATCTATGGCAGTATAAGGACTGGCCATTTTTTGGACCCAAACTCAACCGTTCTGGAACTCAAAACTGGCTGTGGAACGTTTTGGGCCTTAAAAAAGTTGTGAACCGGTCTTTCTGCGTTTGTGATCGTGTTTTCGATCTATGTCCAGCACTTTTTATAAAGTAAAAAATGTAAGCCAATCATGTGAGTGCCATGCAAATTCACCATAATTCTGAATTGAAGGATATAACGAATTGCGAGACATGTACTAACGGGTGCGATTCATACCAGCACTAATGCACCGGATCCCATCAGAACTCGCAGTTAAAAGTGCTTTGGCGAGAGAAATACTAGGGTGGGTGACCTCATGGAGAAACCTCGTCTCCAATTCGAAACCCCATAACTTTGAATTGTGAGGAACTACGTCGCCCACAGAACCTTTCCGGAAAGGACAGAAAACCATCAATGTCAATAATAAGGCTTGGCCATTTTCGGACCCAAAGTCAACCGTCTTGACTCTCAAACTGGTTGTGGAAAGTTTTGGACCTTAAAAAAAGTTACGAACCGGTGTCTGCATTTGTCATTGTGTTTTTGATCAATGTCCAAGCACATTAATAAAGTAAGAAATGCCAACGAAATCATGTGGGTCCACGCAAAATTCACTCAAATTTTCTGAATTGAAGGATATAAGGAATCGAGAGACATGTACTAACGGGTGCGATCATCCTAGTATTAATGCAGTTAAGCTGTGCTTAGGTGACAGTAGTACTAGAATGGGTGACGTCCAGGAAGTCCTCGTGTTGCACCTTTTTTCTTTCTTTTTCTGCAATCCAAAATGCGTCTGAACTTCAAATATCCATAATTTTGAACAGTGAGTAAACTACGTTGCCTACAACATCTTTTTCGAAATTCCACAAAATCATAAATGGCAGTTATAAGTCTTGGACATATTTCAGACCCAAATTCAACCGTTTTGAGCCTCAAACTGGCTGTGGAACGTTTTGGGTCTTAAAAAAGTTGTGAACCAGTCTTTCTGCGTTTGTGATCGTGTTTTCGATCTATGTCAAGCACTTTTATAAAGTAAAAAATGAAACCAATCATGTGAGTGCCATGCAAATTCACCATAATTTTCTGAATTGAAGGATATAACGAATTGCGAGACATGTACTAACGGGTGCGATCATACCAGCACTATGCACCGGATCCCATTAGAACTCGGCAGTTAAGCGTGCTTGGGCGAGAGAATTACTAGGATGGGTGACCTCTGGAAAGTCCTCTGTCTCAAGTTCGAATCCCCTTAACCTTTGAACCGTAAGGAATATGTCCCCTATAGAACCCGTTAGGAGAGGACACAAAATCATCAATGCAGTGATAAGCGCCTGGCATTTTTCAGACCCAAATTCCACTGTTTTGAGCCTCAAATAAATTGTGGAACATTTCAGGCCTTCAAAAAAAGTGGCGAACCGGTCTTTCTGAATTTTGTCCTTGTGTTTTCGATCAATGTCCCAACACTTTTATAAAGTAAAAATGCCAACGAATCATGTGTGTCCTATGCAAATTCACCCGAATTTCCTAACTGAAGGATATAAGGAATCGCAAGACATGTACTAAAGGGTGCGATCATACCAGCAGTAATGCACCCGGATCCCATCACAACTGCGCAGTTAAGCTAGCTTGGGCGAGAGTAGTACTAGGATGGGTGACTCCTCGAGAAGTCCTCGTGTTGCACCCCTTTTTATTTTCTTTAATACAAAACATCTCTCAACTTTGAACCCATAACTTTCGAACCGTAAGGAACTACGTAGCCTACAACACTTTTGGATATTCCCCAAACCATCTATGGCAGTATAAGGACTGGCCATTTTTTGGACCCAAACTCAACTGTTCTGGAACTCAAACTGGGTGTGGAACGTTTTGGGCCTTAAAAAAGTTGTGAACCGGTCTTTCTGCGTTTTGTGATCGTGTTTTCGATCAATATCCAAGCACTTTTATAAAGTAAAAACGTAAACCAATCATGTGAGTGCCATGCAAATTCACCATAATTTTCTGAATTGAAGGATATAACGAATTGCGAGACATGTACTAACGGGTGCGATCATACCAGCACTAATGCACCCGGATCCCATCAGAAATTGGAAGTTAAAAGTGCTTTTGGCGAGAGAAATACTAGGGTGGGTGACCTCATGGAGAAGCCTCGTCTCCAATTCAAAACCCCATAACTTTTGAACCTGTGAGGAACTACGTCGCCCCACAGAACCTTTACGAAAAGGACAGAAAACCATCAATGTCAATAACAGGCTTGGCCATTTTCGGACCCAAAGTCAACCGTCTTGACCCTCAAACTGGTTGTGGAAAGTTTGGACCTTAAAAAAAGTTACGAACCGGTTTTGTCTGCATTTTGTCATTGTGTTTTTGATCAATGTCCAAGCACATTAATAAAGTAAGAAATGCCAACGAATCATGTGGGTCCCACGCAAATTCACCCAAATTTTATGAATTGAAGCATATAAGGAATCGAGAGACATGTACTAACGGTGCGATCATCCTAGTATTAATGCAGTTAAGCGTGCTTAGGTGAAAGTAGTACTAGAATGGGTGACGTCCCAGGAAGTCCTCGTGTTGCACCCCTTTTTTCTTTTTTTTCTACAATCCAAAAATGCATCTGAACTTCAAATATCCATAACTTTTGAACAGTGAGTAACTACGTTGCCTACAACATCTTTTCGGAAATTCCACAAAATCATAAATGGCAGTTATAAGTCTTGGACATATTTCAGACCCAAATTCAACCGTTTTGAGCCTCAAACTGGCTGTGGAACGTTTTGGGTCTTAAAAAAGTTGTGAACCAGTCTTTCTGCGTTTTGTGATCGTGTTTTTCGATCTATGTCCAAGCACTTTTATAAAGTAAAAATGTAAACCAATCATGTGAGTGCCATGCAAATTCACCATACTTTTCTGAATTGAAGGATATAACGAATTGCGAGACATGTACTAACGGGTGCGATCATACCAGCACTAGTGCACCAGATCCCATTAGAACTCGGCAGTTAAGCGTGCTTGGGCGAGAGAATTACTAGGATGGGTGACCTCTCGGAGAAGTCCTTGTCTCAAGTTCGAATCCCCTTAACCTCTGAACCGTAAGGAAATATGTCCCATATAGAACCCGTTTGGAGAGGACCACAAAATCATCAATGGCAGTGATAAGGCCTGGGCATTTTTCAGACCCAAATTCCACTGTTTTGAGCCTCAAATTAGTTGTGGAACATTTTCAGGCCTTCAAAAAAAGTGGCGAACCGGTCTTTCTGAATTTTGTCCTTGTGTTTTCGATCAATGTCCCAACACTTTTATAAAGTAAAATTGCCAACGAATCATGTGTGTCCTACGCAAATTCACCAGAATTTCCTTAACTGAAGGATATAAGGAATCGCAAGACATGTACTAAAGGGTGCGATCATACAGCAGTAATATTAATGCACCGGATCCCATCACAACTGCGCAGTTAAGCGAGCTTGGGCGAGAGTAGTACTAGGATGGGTGACTCCTCGAGAAGTCCTCGCGTTGCACCCCTCTTTAATACAAAACGTCTCTCAACTTTGAAACCCATAACTTTCGAACCGTAAGGAACTACGTAGCCTACAACAGCTTTTTGGATATTCCCCAAACCATCTATGGCAGTATAAGGACTGGCCATTTTTGGACCCAAACTCAACCGTTCTGGAACTCAAACTGGGTGTGGAACGTTTTGGGCCTTAAAAAAGTTGCGAACCGGTCTGCGTTGCGTTTTTCCATCGTGGTTTTCTATTAATGTCCAAGAGTTTAATAAAGTAAAAAATACCAACAAATCATCTGGGTCCCACACAAAATCTACCCAATATTTTGAAATTGAGGATATAAGGGAATTGCGAGACATTTAATCGGGGTGCGATCATACTAGCACTAATGCACCGGATCCCATCAGAACTTGGAAGTTAAAAGTTCTTTGGCGAGAGAAATACTAGAATGGGGTGACCTCATGGAGAAACCTCGTCTTCCAATTCAAAACCCCATAACTTTTGAACTGTGAGGAAACTACGTCGCCCACAGAACCTTTCCGGAAAGGACTGAAAAACTATCAATTGTCAATAATAAGGTTGGCCATTTTTCGGACCCAAAGTCAACTGTCTTGACCCTCAAACTGGTTGTGGAAAGTTTTGGACCTTAAAAAAAGTTACGAAAACCGGTTTGTCTGCATTTTGTCATTGTGTTTTTGATCAATGTCCAAGCACATTAATAAAGTAAGAAATGCCAACGAATCATGTGGGTCCCACGCAAATTCACCCAAATTTTCTGAATGAAGGATATAAGGAATCGAGAGACATGTACTAACAGGGTGCGATCCATCCTAGTATTAATGGCAGTTAAGCATTCTTAGGTGAGAGTAGTACTAGAATGGGTGACGTACCAGGAAGTCCTCGTGTTGGCACCCATTTTTTTTTTTACAATCCAAAATGCGTGTGAACTTCAAATATCCATAACTTTTGAACAGTGAGTAACTATGTTGCCTACACATCTTTTCGGAAATTCCACAAAATCATAAATGGCAGTTATAAGTCTTGGACATATTTCAGACCCAAATTCAACCGTTTTGAGCCTCAAACTGGCTGTGGAACGTTTTGGGTCTTAAAAAAGTTGTGAACCAGTCTTCTTGCGTTTTGTGATCGTGTTTCGATCTAATGTCCAAGCACTTTATAAAGTAAAAAATGTAAACCAATCATGTGAGTGCCATGCAAATCACCATAATTTTCTGAATTGAAGGATATAACGAATTGCGAGACATGTACTAACGGGTGCGATCATACCAGCACTAATGCACCGGATCCCATTAGAACTCGGCAGTTAAGCGTGCTTGGGCGAGAGAATTACTAGGATGGGTGACCTCTCGGAAAGTCCTTGTCTCAAGTTCGAATCCCCTTAACCTTTGAACCATAAGGAAATATGTCCCCTATAGAACCCATTTGGAGAGGACACAAAATCATCAATGGCAGTGATAAGGCCTGGGTATTTCTCAGACCCAATTCCACTGTTTTGAGCCTCAAATTAAGTTGTGGAACATTTCAGGCCTTCAAAAAAGTGGCGAACCGGTCTTTCTGAATTTTGTCCTTGTGTTTTCGATCAATGTCCCAACACTTTTATAAAGTAAAATGCCAACGAATCATGTGTGTCCTACGCAAATTCACCCGAATTTCCTTAACTGAAGGATATAAGGAATCGCAAGACATGTACTAAAGGGTGCGATCATACCAGCAGTAATGCACCGGATCCCATCACAACTGCGCAGTTAAGCTAGCTTGGGCGAGAGTAGTACTAGGATGGGTAGACTCCTGAGAAGTCCTCGTGTTGCACCCCTTTTTATTTTTCTTTAATACAAAACATCTCTCAACTTTGAAACCCATAACTTTCGAACCGTAAGGAACTACGTAGCCTACAACAGCCTTTTGGATATTCCCCAAACCATCTATGGCAGTATAAGGACTGGCCATTTTTTGGACCCAAACTCAACCGTTCTGGAACTCAAACTGGGTGTGGAATGTTTTGGGCCTTAAAAAAGTTGTGAACCGGTCTTTCTGCGTTTTGTGATCGTGTTTTCGATCAATATCCAAGCACTTTTATAAAGTAAAAACGTAAACCAATCATGTGAGTGCCATGCAAATTCACCATAATTTTCTGAATTGAAGGATATAACGAATTGCGAGACATGTACTAACGGGTGCGATCATACCAGCACTAATGCACCGGATCCCATCAGAAATTGGAAGTTAAAAGTGCTTTGGCGAGAGAAATACTAGGGTGGGTGACCTCATGGAGAAACCTCGTCTCCAATTCGAAACCCGATAACTTTTGAACTGTGAGGAACTACGTCGCCCACAGAACCTTTCCGGAAAGGACAGAAAACCATCAATGTCCAATAATAAGGCTTGGCCATTTTTCGGACCCAAAGTCAACCGTCTTGACCCTCAAACTGGTTGTGGAAAGTTTTGGACCTTAAAAAAGTTACGAACCGGTTTGTCTGCATTTTGTCATTGTGTTTTTGATCAATGTCCAAGCACATTAATAAAGTAAGAAATGCCAACGAAACATGTGGGTCCCACGCAAATTCACCCAAATTTTCTGAATTGAAGGATATAAGGAATCGAGAGACATGTACTAACGGTGCGATCATCCTAGTATTAATGCAGTTAAGCGTGCTTAGGTGAGAGTAGTACTAGAATGGGTGACGTCCCAGGAAGTCCTCGTGTTGCACCCCTTTTTTCTTTTTATTTCTACAATCCAAAAAGCATCTGAACTTCAAATATCCATAAACTTTTGAAAAGTGAGTAACTACGTTGCCTACAACATCTTTTCGGAAATTCCACAAAATCATAAATGGCAGTTATAAGTCTTGGACATATTTCAGACCCAAATTCAACCGTTTTGAGCCTCAAACTGGCTGTGGAACGTTTGGGTCTTAAAAAAGTTGTGAACCAGTCTTTCTGCGTTTTGTGATCGTGTTTTCGATCTATGTCCAAGCACTTTTATAAAGTAAAAATGTAAACCAATCATGTGAGTGCCATGCAAATTCACCATACTTTTCTGAATTGAAGGATATAACGAATTGCGAGACATGTACTAACGGGTGCGATCATACAGCACTAGTGCACCAGATCCCATTAGAACTCGGCAGTTAAGCGTGCTTGGGCGAGATAATTACTAGGATGGGTGACCTCTCGGAAAGTCCTTGTCTCAAGTTCGAATCCCCTTAACCTCTGACCGTAAGGAAATATGTCCCATATAGAACCCGTTTGGAGAGGACACAAAATCATCAATGGCAGTGATAAGGCCTGGGCATTTTTCAGACCCAAATTCCACTGTTTTGAGCCTCAAAATAGTTGTGGAACATTTCAGGCCTTCAAAAAAAGTGGCGAACCGGTCTTTCTGAATTTTGTCCTTGTGTTTTCGATCAATGTCCCAACACTTTTATAAAGTAAAAATTCCCAACGAATCATGTGTGTCCTACGCAAATTCACCAGAATTTCCTTAACTGAAGGATATAAGGAATCGCAAGACATGTACTAAAAGGGTGCGATCATAACAGCAGTAATTAATGCACCGGATCCCATCACAACTGCGCAGTTAAGCGAGCTTGGGCGAGAGTAGTACTAGGATGGGTGACTCCTCGAGAAGTCCTCGCGTTGCACCCCTTTTTCTTTTTTTCTTTAATACAAAACGTCTCTCAACTTTGAAACCCATAACTTTCGAAACCGTAAGGAACTACGTAGCCTACAACAGCTTTTTGGATATTCCCCAAACCATCTATGGCAGTATAAGGACTGGCCATATTTTGGACCCAAACTCAACCGTTCTGGAACTCAAACTGGGTGTGGAACGTTTTGGGCCTTAAAAAAGTTGTGAACCGGTCTTTCTGCGTTTTGTGATCGTGTTTTCGATCAATATCCAAGCACTTTTATAAAGTAAAAACGTAAACCAATCATGTGAGTGCCATGCAAATTCACCAAATTTTCTGAATTGAAGGATATAACGAATTGCGAGACATGTACTAACGGGTGCGATCATACCAGCACTAATGCACCGGATCCCATCAGAACTTGGAAGTTAAAAGTGCTTTGGCGAGAGAAATACTAGGGTGGATGACCTCATGGAGAAACCTCGTCTCCAATTCAAAACCCCATAACTTTTGAACTGTGAGGAACTACGTCGCCCACAGAACCTTTCCGGAAAGGACAGAAAACCATCAATGTCAATAACAAGGCTTGGCCATTTTTCGGACCCAAAGTCAACCGTCTTGACCCTCAAACTGGTTGTGGAAAGTTTTGGACCTTAAAAAAAGTTACGAACCGGTTTGTCTGCATTTTGTCATTGTGTTTTTTGATCAATGTCCAAGCACATTAATAAAGTAAGAAATGCCAACGAATCATGTGGCTCCCACGCAAATTCACTCAAATTTTCTGAATTGAAGGATATAAGGAATCGAGAGACATGTACTAACGGTGCGATCATCCTAGTATTAATGCAGTTAAGCGTGCTTAGGTGAAAGTATTACTAGAATGGGTGACGTCCCAGGAAGTCCTCGTGTTGCACCCCTTTTTTCTTTTTTTTTTCTACAATCCAAAATGCATCTGAACTTCAAATATCCATAACTTTTGAACAGTGAGTAACTACGTTGCCTACAACATCTTTTCGGAAATTCCACAAAATCATAAATGGCAGTTATAAGTCTTGGACATATTTCAGACCCAAATTCAACCGTTTTGAGCCTCAAACTGGCTGTGGAACGTTTTGGGTCTTAAAAAAGTTGTGAACCAGTCTTTCTGCGTTTTGTGATCGTGTTTTCGATCTATGTCCAAGCACTTTTATAAAGTAAAAATGTAAACCAATCATGTGAGTGCCATGCAAATTCACCATAATTTTCTGAATTGAAGGATATAACGAATTGCGAGACATGTACTAACGGGTGCGATCATACCAGCACTAGTGCACCAGATCCCATTAGAACTCGACAGTTAAGCGTGCTTGGGCGAGAGAATTACTAAGATGGGTGACCTCTCAGAAAGTCCTTGTCTCAAGTTCGAATCCCCTTAACCTCTGAACCGTTAGGAAATATGTCCCATATAGAACCCGTTTGGAGAGGACACAAAATCATCAATGGCAGTGATAAGGCCTGGGCATTTTTCAGACCCAAATTCCACTGTTTTGAGCCTCAAATTAGTTGTGGAACATTTCAGGCCTTCAAAAAAAGTGGCGAACCGGTCTTTCTGAATTTTGTCCTTGTGTTTTCGATCAATGTCCCAACACTTTTATAAAGTAAAATTGCCAACGAATCATGTGTGTCTTACGCAAATTCACCCGAATTTCCTTAACTGAAGGATATAAGGAATCGCAAGACATGTACTAAAGGCTGCGATCATACCAGCAGTAATATTAATGCACCGGATCCCATCACAACTGCGCAGTTAAGCGAGCTTGGGCGAGAGTAGTACTAGGATGGGTGACTCCTCGAGAAGTCCTCGCGTTGCACCCCTTTTTATTTTTTTTCTTTAATACAAAACGTCTCTCAACTTTGAAACCCATAACTTTCGAACCGTAAGGAACTACGTAGCCTACAACAGCTTTTTGGATATTCCCCAAACCATCTATGGCAGTATAAGGACTGGCCATTTTGTGGACCCAAACTCAACCGTTCTGGAACTCAAACTGGGTGTGGAACGTTTTGGGCCTTAAAAAAGTTGTGAACCGGTCTTTCTGCGTTTTGTGATCGTGTTTTCGATCAATATCCAAGCACTTTTATAAAGTAGAAACGTAAACCAATCATGTGAGTGCCATGCAAATTCACCATAATTTTCTGAATTGAAGGATATAACGAATTGCGACACATGTACTAACGGGTGCGATCATACCAGCACTAATGCACCGGATCCCATCAGAACTTGGAAGTTAAAAGTGCTTTGGCGAGAGAAATACTAGGGTGGGTGACCTCATGGAGAAACCTCGTCTCCAATTCAAAACCCCATAACTTTTGAACTGTGAGGTACTACGTCGCCCACAGAACCTTTCCGGAAAGGAAAGAAAACCATCAATGTCAATAATAAGGCTTGGCAATTTTTCGGACCCAAAGTCAACCGTCTTGATCCTCAAACTGGTTGTGGAAAGTTTTGGACCTTAAAAAAAGTTACGAACCGGTTTGTCTGCATTTTGTCATTGTGTTTTTCGATCAATGTCCCAACACTTTTATAAAGTAAGAAATGCCAACGAATCATGTGGGTCCCACGCAAATTCACTCAAATTTTCTGAATTGAAGGATATAAGGAATCGAGAGACATGTACTAACGGGTGCGATCATCCTAGTATTAATGCAGTTAAGCGTGCTTAGGTGAGAGTAGTACTAGAATGGGTGACGTCCCAGGAAGTCCTCGTGTTGCCACCCCTTTTTTCTTTTTTTTTTCTACAATCCAAAATGCATCTGAACTTCAAATATCCATAACTTTTGACCAGTGAGTAAATACGTTGCCTACAACATCTTTTTGGAAATTCCACAAAATCATAAATGGCAGTTATAAGTCTTGGACATATTTCAGACCCAAATTCAACCGTTTTGAGCCTCAAACTGGTTGTGGAACGTTTTGGGTCTTAAAAAAGTTGTGAACCAGTCTTTCTGCGTTTTGTGATCGTGTTTTCGATCTATGTCCAAGCACTTTTATAAAGTAAAAATGTAAGCCAATCATGTGAGTGCCATGCAAATTCACCATAATTTTCTGAATTGAAGGATATAACGAATTGCGAGACATGTACTAACGGGTGCGATCATACCAGCTCTAGTGCACCGGATCCCATTAGAACTCGGCAGTTAAACATGCTTGGGCGAGAGAATTACTAGGGTGGGTGACCTCATGGAGAAACCTCGTCTCCAATTCAAAACCCCATAACTTTTGAACTGTGAGGAACTACGTCGCCCACAGAACCTTTCAGGAAAGGATAGAAAACCATCAATGTCAATAATAAGGCTTGGACCATTTTTCGGACCCAAAGTCAACCGTCTTGACCCTCAAACTAGTTGTGGAAAGTTTTGGACCTTAAAAAAGTTACGAACCGGTTTGTCTGCATTTTGTCATTTGTTTTTGATCAATGTCCAAGCACATTAATAAAGTAAGAAATGCCAACGAATCATGTGGGTCCCACGCAAATTCACCCAAATTTTCTGAATTGAAGGATATAAGGAATCGAGAGACATGTACTAACGGGTGCGATCATCCTAGTATTAATGCAGTTAAGTGTGCTTAGGTGAGAGTAGTACTAGAATGGGTGACGTCCCAGGAAGTCCTCGTGTTGCACCTCTTTTTCTTTTTTTTTCTACAATCCAAAATGCATCTGAACTTCAAATATCCATAACTTTTGAACAGTGAGTAACTACGTTGCCTACAAACATCTTTTCGGAAATTCCACAAAATCATAAATGGCAGTTATAAGTCTTGGACATATTTCAGACCCAAATTCAACCGTTTTGAGCCTCAAAATGGCTGTGGAACGTTTTGGGCCTTAAAAAGTTGTGAACCAGTCTTTCTGCGTTTTGTGATCGTGTTTTCGATCTATGTCCAAGCACTTTTATAAAGTAAAAATGTAAACCAATCATGTGAGTGCCATGCAAATTCACCATAATTTTCTGAATTGAAGGATATAACGAATTGCGAGACATGTACTAACGGGTGCGATCATACCAGCACTAGTGCACCGGATCCCATTAGAACTCGGCAGTTAAGCGTGCTTGGGCGAGAGAATTACTAGGATGGGTGACCTCTCGGAAAGTCCTTGTCTCAAGTTCGAATCCCCTTAACCTTTGAACCGTAAGAAATATGTCCCTATAGAACCCGTTTGGAGAGGACACAAAATCATCAATGGCAGTGATAAGGCCTGGGCATTTTTTCAGACCCAAATTCCACTGTTTTGAGCCTCAAATTAGTTGTGGAACATTTCAGGCCTTCAAAAAAAGTGGGCGAACCGGTCTTTCTGAATTTTGTCCTTGTGTTTTCGATCAATGTCCCAACACTTTTATAAAGTAAAAATGCCAACGAATCATGTGTGTCCTACGCAAATTCACCCGAATTTCCTTAACTGAAGGATATAAGGAATCGCAAGACATGTACTAAAGGGTGCGATCATACCAGCAGTAATGCACCGGATCCATCACAACTGCGCAGTTAAGCGAGCTTGGGCGAGAGTAGTACTAGGATGGGTGACTCCTCGAGAAGTCCTCGTGTTGCACCCCTTTTTTTTTCTTTAATACAAAACGTCTCTCAACTTTGAAACCCATAACTTTCGAACCGTAAGGAACTACGTAGCCTAACAACAGCTTTTTGGATATTCCCCAAACCATCTATGGCAGTATAAGGACTGGCCATTTTTTGGACCCAAACTCAACCGTTCTGGAACTCAAAACTGGCTGTGGAACGTTTTGGGCCTTAAAAAAGTTGTGAACCGGTCTTTCTGCGTTTTGTGATCGTGTTTTCGATCAATATCCAAGCACTTTTATAAAGTAAAATGTAAACCAATCATGTGAGTGCCATGCAAATTCACCATAATTTTCTGAATTGAAGGATATAACGAATTGCGAGACATGTACTAACGGGTGCGATCATACCAGCACTAATGCACCGGATCCCATCAGAACTTGGAAGTTAAAAGTGCTTTGGCGAGAGAAATACTAGGATGGGTGACCTCATGGAGAAACCTCGTCTCCAATTCGAAACCCCATAACTTTTGAACTGTGAGGAACTACGTCGCCCACAGAACCTTTCCGGAAAGGACAGAAAACCATCAATGTCAATAATAAGGCTTGGCCATTTTTCGGACCCAAAGTCAACCGTCTTGACCCTCAAACTGGTTGTGGAAAGTTTTGGACCTTAAAAAAAGTTACGAACCGGTTTGTCTGCATTTTGTCATTGTGTTTTTGATCAATGTCCAAGCACATTAATAAAGTAAGAATGCCAACGAACATGTGGGTCCCACGCAAATTCACCCAATTTTTCTGTATTGAAGGATATAAGGAATCGAGAGACATGTACTAACCGGGTGCGATCATCCTAGTATTAATGCAGTTAAGCGTGCTTAGGTGAGAGTAGTACTAGAATGGGTGACGTCCCAGGAAGTCCCTCGTGTTGCACCCCTTTTTCTTTTTTTTTCTACAATCCAAAATGCGTCTGAACTTCAAATATCCATAACTTTTGAACAGTGAGTAACTACGTTGCCTACAACATCTTTTCGGAAATTCCACAAAATCATAAATGGCAGTTATAAGTCTTGGACATATTTCAGACCCAAATTCAACCGTTTTGAGCCTCAAACTGGCTGTGGAACGTTTTGGGTCTTAAAAAAGTTGTGAACCAGTCTTTCTGCGTTTTGTGATCGTGTTTTCGATCTATGTCCAAGCACTTTTATAAAGTAAAAATGTAAACCAATCATGTGAGTGCCATGCAAATTCACCATAATTTTCTGAATTGAAGGATATAACGAATTGCGAGACATGTACTAACGGGTGCGATCATACCAGCACTAATGCACCGGATCCCATTAGAACTCGGCAGTTAAGCGTGCTTGGGCGAGAGAATTACTAGGATGGGTGACCTCTCGGAAAGTCCTTGTCTCAAGTTCGAATCCCCTTAACCTTTGAACCGTAAGGAATATGTCCCCTATAGAACCCGTTTGGAGAGGACACAAAATCATCAATGGCAGTGATAAGGCCTGGGCATTTTTCAGACCCAAATTCCACTATTTTGAGCCTCAAATTTGTTGTGGAACATTTCAGGCCTTCAAAAAAAGTGGCGAACCGGTCTTTCTGAATTTTGTCCTTGTGTTTTCGATCAATGTCCCAACACTTTTATAAAGTAAAATGCCAACGAATCATGTGTGTCCTACGCAAATTCACCCGAATTTCCTTAACTGAAGGATATAAGGAATCGCAAGACATGTACTAAAGCGGTGCGATCATACCAGCAGTAATGCACCGGATCCCATTCACAGCTGCACAGTTAAGCGAGCTTGGGCGAGAGTAGTACTAGGATGGGTGACTTCCTCGGAAGTCCTCGTGTTGCACCCTTTTTATTTTTTTTCTTTAATACAAAACGTCTCTCAACTTTGAAACCCATAACTTTCAAACTGTAAGGAACTACGTAGCCTACAACAGCTTTTTGGATATTCCCCAAACCATCTATGGCAGTATAAGGACTGGCCATTTTTCGGACCCAAACTCAACCGTTCTGGAACTCAAAATGGGTGTGGAACGTTTTGGGCCTTAAAAAGTTGTGAACTGGTCTTTCTGCGTTTTGTGATCGTGTTTTCGATCAATATCCAAGCACTTTTATAACGTAAAAATGCAAACCAATCATGTGAGTGCCATGCAAATTCACCATAATTTTCTGAATTGAAGGATATAACGAATTGCGAGACATGTTACTCACGGGTGCGATCATACCAGCACTAATGCACCGGATCCCATCAGAACTTGGAAGTTAAAAGTGCTTTTGGCGAGAGAAATACTAGGATGGGTGACCTCATGGAGAAACCTCGTCTCCAATTCGAAACCCCATAACTTTTGAACTGTGAGGAACTACGTCGCCCACAGAACCTTTCCGGAAAGGACAAAAAACCATCAATGTCAATAATAAGGCTTGGCCATTTTTCGGACCCAAGTCAACCGTCTTGACCCTCAAACTGGTTGTGGAAGTTTGGGACCTTAAAAAAAGTTACGAACAGGTTTGTCTGCATTTTGTCATTGTGTTTTTTGATCAATGTCCAAGCACATTAATAAAGTAAGAAATGCCAACGAATCATATTGGTCGCACGCAAATTCACCCAAATTTTCTGAATTGAAGGATATAAGGAATCGAGAGACATGTACTAACGGGTGCGATCATCCTAGTATTAATGCAGTTAAGCGTGCTTAGGTGAGAGTAGTACTAGAATGGGTGACGTCCAGGTAGTCCTCGTGCTGCACCCCTTTTTCTTCTTTTTTTCTACTATCCAAAATGCGTCTGAACTTCAAATATCCATAATTTTGAACAGTGAGTAACTACGTTGCCTACAACATCTTTTCGGAAATTCCACAAAACCATAAATGGCAGTTATAAGTCTTGGACATATTTCAGGACCCAAATTCAACCGTTTTGAGCCTCAAATTGGCAGTGGAACGTTTTGGGTCTAAAATAGTTGTGAACCAGTCTTTCTGCGTTTTGTGATCGTGTTTTCGATCTATGTCCAAGCACTTTTATAAAGTTAAAATGTAAACCAATCATGTGAGTGCCATGCAAATTCACCACCATTTTCTGAATTGAAGGATATAACGAATTGCGAGACCATGTACTAACGGGTGCAATCATACCAGCACTAATGCACCGGATCCCATTAGAACTCGGCAGTTAAGCGTTGCTTGGGCGAAGAATTACTAGGATGGGATACCTCTCGGAAAGTCCTTGTCTCAAGTTTGAATCCCTTTAACCTTTGAACCGTAGGGAAATATGTCCCCTATAGAACCCGTTTGGAGAGGACACAAAATCATCAATGGCAGTGATAAGGCCTGGGCATTTTCAGACCCAAATTCCACGTTTTGAGCCTCAAATTAGTTGTGGAAGATTTCAAGGCCTCAAAAAAGTGGCGAACCGGTCTTTCTGAATTTTGTCCTTGTGTTTTCGATCAATGTCCAACACTTTTATAAAGTAAAAATGCCAACGAATCATGTGTGTCCTACGCAAATTCAACCGAATTTCCTTAACTGAAGGATATAAGGAATCGCAAGACATGTACTAAAGGGTGCGATCATACCAGCCAGTAATGCACCGGATCCCATCACAACTGCGCAGTTAAGCGAGCTTGGGCGAGAGTAGTACTAGGATGGGTGACTCCTCGAGAAGTCTTCGTGTTGCACCCCTTTTATTTTTTTTTCTTTAATACAAAACGTCTCTCAACTTTGAAACCCATAACTTTCAAACGGTAAGGAACTACGTAGCTACAACAGCTTTTTGGATATTCCCCAAAACATCTATGGCAGTATAAGGACTGGTGATTTTTGGACCCAAACTCAAACCGCCCTTGAACTCAAAATGGCTGTGGAACGTTTTGGGCCTTAAAAAGTTGTGAACCGGTCTTTCTGCGTTTTGTGATTGTGTTTCGATCAATATCCAAGCACTTTTATTAAAGTTAAAAAATGCCAAAGGAATCATGTCAGTACCATGCAAAGTCACCATAATTTCTGAATTAAAGTAAACAAGGAATCGTGAGATTTGTCCTAAAGGGTGCGGTCATACCAGCACTAATGCACCAGATCCTATCAGAACTCCATAGTTGAGCGTGCTTGGGCGAGAGTAATACCAGGATGGGTGACCTACCAGGAAGTCCTAGTGTTGCACCTCTCTTTTTTATATACTTTTCTTCAATCAAAAGCGCGTCTGAACTTCGAAACCCTATAACTTTTGAACCGTGAGGAACTATGTCGCTTACAACACTTTTTCGGAAAGGCAACAAAACCATCATTGGCAGTGATAAATCTTGGCCATTTTTTGGACACAAATTCAACAATTTTGACCACAAAACTGGCAGTGAACGTTTCGATTCTAAAAAAAAGTTGTGAAGAGGTCTTTATGTTTTCTGTCATCGTGTTTTCAGTCAACGTCCAAGCACATTTATAGAGTAAAGAATGCCAATGAATTCATGTGGTTCCCACGAAAATCACCCGAATTTTCTGATTTAAAAGAATACTGACGGATGCGATCAAACCAGCACTAATGCACCAGATCCCATCAGAACTCGCAGTGAAGCGTGCTTGGGCGAGAGAAGTACTAGGATGGGTGACCTCCCCTGATGTCCTCGTCTCAAGTTCGAAACCCCATAAATTTTGAACCGTGAGTAACTATGTCGCCTACATAGCCTTTTTAAAATGGCCACAAAACCATCAATGAAAGTGATAAGGCATAGCCATATTTTGGACTCAAATTCAACCGTTTTGAGCCTCAAAATGGTTGTGGAACGTTCCGGGTCAAAAAAAAATTGTCCGGTCTTTCTGCGTATTGCCATCGTGTTTTCGATCAATGTCCAAGTAGTTTAATAAAGTAAAAAATACCAACAAATCATGTGGGTCCCACACAAATTCATTCGAGTTTTCTGAATTAAAGGATATAAGAATCGTGAGACATATACTAACCGGTGCGAGCATAACATCACTAATGCACCGGATCCTATCAGAACTCCATAGTTGAGGGTGCTTGGGCGAGAGTAGTACTAGGGTGGGTGACCTACCGAATAGTCCTCGTGTTGCACACTTTTTTTATTTTTTTTTCTTCAATCTAAAATGAGTCTCAGCCTCAAAACCCCATAACATTTGAACCCATAAGGAACTACGTCTCCTACAGAACCTTTTTGGAAAAGGCCAAAACACCATCAATGGGAGTGATAAGGCCTGGCCATTTTTCTGACGCAAATTCAACCGTTTGAACCTCAAACTGGCTGTGGAACATTTCGGGCCTTAAAAAAAATTTGTGAACGGGTCTTTCTTTGTTTTGTCATTGTGTTTTCGTTCAATGTCAAAGCACTTTTATAAACTAAAAAAGCCACCAAAACCTGTGGGTCCCACACAAATTCAACAAATTTTTTTGAGTTAATGGATATAAGGATTCGCGAGACATGTACTAACAGGTGCGATCATATCAGCACTAATGCACCATATCCCATGAGAAATCCATAGTTGAATGTGCAAGGGCGAGAGTAGTACTAGGATTGATGACCTTCCGTGACGTCCTCCTGTTGCACATCTTGTTATTTTTTTCTTCAATTAAAAACGCGTCGGAATTTCGAGACCCCATAACTTAGGAACTGTGAGGAACTACGTCGCCTACAGCACCTTTTCGAAAAGGTCACAAAACCATCAATGGTAGAGATAAAGCCTGGCCATTTTTTGGACCCAAATTCAACCATTTTGAGCATCGAACTGTTTGTGGATGTAAAAAATGGAAACAAATCATGTGGATCCCACGAAAATCACCCAAATTTTCTGAATTGAAGTATATAAGAAATCGTGAGACATAAATAAAACAAGTGAGATCAAACCAGAACTAATGCACCAGATCCCATCAGAACTCGGCAGTTAAGCGTGCTTCGTCAAGAGAATTACTATGATGGGTAACCTCCCATGAAGTCCTCATCTCAGGTTCGAAAAATCATAAATTTTGAACCGCAAGGAACTACGTCTCCTCATAACCTTTCCGGAAAGGCCATGAAACCATCAATGGCAGTGATAAGTCCTGGCCATTTTTCAGACGCAAATTCAACCGTTGTAAAACTCAAACTGGCTGTGGAACGTTTCGGGCCTTAAAAAAAGTTTTGAACCGGTCTTTCTGCGTTTTGTCATCGTGTTTACAATCAGTGACCAAGCAATTCTATAAAGTTAAAAATGCCAACGAATCATGTGGGTCCCATTTAAATTCATCTGAATTTTCTGAATTGAAGGATATAAGAATCATGAGACATGTACTAACAGGTGCAATAATACCAGTACTAATGCAGCGGATCCCATCAGAACTTCGCAGCTAAGCGTGCTTGGGCAAGAGTCGTACTAGGATGGGTGACTTCGCCGGATGTCCTCGTAGTTTCACCCCTTTTTTATTTTTTTTCTTCAACCCGAAACCCGTCTCAAGTTGGAAACCCCATAACTTTTGAACCGTGATCAAGTACGTTGCCTACAGCACCATTTCGGAAAGGCCACAAAACCATCAATCGCAGTGATATGGCCTGTACATTTTTTCCAAATGATAATTCACCCGTTTTGAGCCTCAAATTAGATGTGCAATGTTTTGGGCCTTAAAAAAAAGTTGATAACCGGTCTTTCTGCATTTTGTCATTGTGTTTTCGATTAAATGTCCAGCCACCTTTATAAACTAAAAAATGCCAAAGAATCATGTTGTTTACATGCAAATTCACCAAAATTTTCTGACTTAAAGGATATGAGGAATCGTAAGACATGTACTAACAGGTGAGATCATTCCAGCACTATTGCACCGGATCCCATTAGAAATCCATAGCTGAGCGTGCTTGGGCGAGAGTAGTACTAGGGACAGCTGTTTGTGATAACCTTCAAGAGCAATGAATTTTTGGTAAAGAAAATTTCCTCTCAACCAGTTCGGAGTTGGTCGACCAGACAACTTGGTATATTCGACTATCTCTAACACTGTTTCCTTATGGATTAATTTCTCTTAACCAATCCGAGATGGATTACACTGGGGACAATGCAATTTAAGTCTAGGGGAGGTTCGCTAATGCTATCTATTTGTTTTTGAATTGTATTTCTATAAATTATATAAGTTTTTGTATAAGTTTTTTAAAAAGTTTTTATTGAGTCAAGAAGGAGACTATGATCAAGATTTATTATTGACTAACCACACTTTAGCACCATTCTTAGAAGGTCGTTTGCAGAGATTACTAGAGATACCCAAGTGGATCATCCTGCCACTATATCACACTTTCTTAGAAAGTTTGAAGGAACCAAAACTTATTTACAACTCTAATCCTGACATTATTTGCTTGTTTTGGAATTTGGTATACACTGGATCGAATTCCTTCTACAAGTCTCGAAGGTAAAAGTATGTGTGCTTCTGATTGCCCTCTCTCTTCCCTTCAGATTTAAAAAGGAATCAAACATGATTTGGTGGCTACAACCATTAAAGCTTGATTCATATGATCCTAGAAAGAGATAAAGGTCAAAAAGAAGTGAACATGATCTGGTGGCTATTACCATTAGAGCTTGATTCATGGAAGCCTATCTAAATATCTCAGTAAATTAACAAAACAAAATGAAAACAAGGGAGACATTGACTGAGAAGAAGTGAGAAGACAGAGGGGAAAGGAATCAGAAATGACTACATGTTTGTTTCAGATACTTGCAGAGGTAAGAGTCCATATATCCATTGATCAATACTCCCATGGTAAAGCCTACACTTTTATTTGATGCAAAGAAATGATATCAATAGATGGGCGAGTCAGACTAGTAATCGCTAAGTTGTTGGTAGAATGGATTTTGGTTGCTATACTAGGATATGGTATATAAAGTTTCTCTGTAATTGACTTGATAGGATGTGGTTGCAACAAACTAGGATGACAGTTATACTTAGACATTATGTGAGTCTCCACTTTTCAAACCTCTTACACAGGGTTTGTTTGCTTGAGGACAAGCAAAAGGTTAAGTATGGGGGAGTTGATATACCATGGATTTTACCTATTTTACCTATGATATATAGAGTGCTTTTAGGGTCTTTTTATATGCATTTGGTACTATTTTAGAATATTTACAGGTCTAGGTATTCATTGGAAGCAATTGGAGCTTTTGGACTAATTTGGAGCATTCAGGATTGCTCAGCAGAAACTCAGAGTCGGATCCAGATTTATGAATAGACCATCGATCAACGTTACACACTGTGCGTGAATCGACAGTCAATTCGACAACAAGATTGGTGAAGGCTTGAGAAATTACAAGTTTTACCGTGAAGTTTCATTAATTTCAATACAAGTCCATGACAAAAATTTAGAGTATTATTAGGATTTTTCTATCTTTGTTATGACCTAAGCCTAGAAGATTTAAGGGAGATAGTTGTCTTCTAAGCTACACCAGAGTTTTAGAGTTTAGATTTGGAACACATTGCTACATCTGTTGGAGAGAAAGATCTGATAATCATTAGAGAGAAGATCTTGAACTCCTTATATGTGGGAACCAAAATTCACACTGTCGATTTTCCGATAAAAATATGAAAGCCAAGTAATCCTAACTTTCCTTAGGTCCCAGATATCGGCTAAACTACACGCCAAGCAATCAAACAATGAGACTAAGCAAAATTACTATGAATCAATAAAACGAGAAGAAGAGCAAAGAAGATCTTATTCTCAAGTGGTTTGAGCGTTATAACAAGTAAGCCTAAGAGGCAAGAGTCGTCGTCGAGTTCCTAGTTCTAACCTTGTAAGATCTTATTAAAACCTAATTGAGTCGCAGCTCGATAATAGAAAAACGGAAATATGCCTAAATTACTTTGACGTCCTTATATATTCCTCTTAGAGGCGGTTTACTCTTTCTGTTTCTGCCCCTTGATTGAGTTTATCACTTTCCGGGAATATTCCATTTTCCTTCGATCTTAGTGTTTATCTTCGGAAACTTACACTTATCTCCTGAGCTTGACATTTATCTTCTTAACTTGACATTTGTCCATTCCTGCAATACAAAAGACAAACGGTCATAGGCATTGACTTAATTTTGTATAAACTCGCGAGTGGGCCTTTAGCCGCCGTTTTTCGACCTTTTTGGGCTGTTTCTCGATTTAAGCGTTTTCCACGATTTATCGAAAGAGCGCTTCCGCCAACGAGGGCATTCCGAAGAAGGCTCGAATACCCCGTATAGTGGAGGTAGCATTAGGTGTTTAGTTAATCGTTTCCATCTTATACGACTACTTCGAACTTTGTCTAAGAAATTAAACCCTTTAAGTCATAATGTTGAAATGGTAGCTCTGATTGAGGTAAAAACAGAACAAGTCCTTTCCGAACCCGAAAAGCAGGCTACGAGGAAAGAAAAAGATGAAATGGTTGGTCTAATTCGACGAATGGGCGAGTTGACCATCGTCCTTTGTCCAACTCGCCAGTTCGGCGATTTGGACTGATCCAACTCGCCGAATGGGCGAGTTTGCCGTTATGGTTGGCTTAACTCCCCCTTTCGGCACTTTGGACTGGTCCAACTCGTCGAATGGGCGAGTTGACCGTGGTGGTTGGCCCAACTCGCCGAATGGGTGAGTTGACTGTGGTGGCGGCCCAACTCGCCGAATGGGAGAGTTGACCGTGGTGGTGTCCCAACTCGCCAAAAGGGTGAGTTGGCTGTTGTGGTCGGCCCAACTCGCCACATGGGCGAGTTGACCATTGTGGTTGGCCCAACTCACCTGTTCGGCAAGCTTTCCAACGTTTTTTGTCCAATTCGACAAATGGGTGAGTCAGATGATCGAGACCCACGTCTGTTTCGTTGTTTTCGATACTCGGGATATGTTTGCTAGGGGATTTGTCATATCAATTCGTTATATGGAACTTGATTTCGTTTTTCCCGCCCTTCTTCTCTTTGAAATATTATGTCCTTTTTTTCTAAAGAGGACATTTTCCAGGAAGTTTCAGGCTTTGATTCGGTCGTAACCAATTTTATCCCCAACAATTAGCCCCTTAGCTAGTTAGAATTGTTTTGTTCTGGCGAGCAATTTAAACGAGTCAGGTAAGTTAGGCAAAATCTAATGTCTGAAAATCTGGGGCGAATAGTTGATTTTCTTGCTATAAGTAAGTGGAGTAAGTTTTTGTAGTTCTTCACTTGCTCATTTTCCACAAATCTTTTCTAAGGAAAATCATTTTCTCTTTATCTCTTCTTGGCATTGTTAGAAAAAAAATCATCTCTTCAAGGAGAAAAGCTTCCACCAAGTCTCATCCCCGATCGTTCTGTTCCTGGTAGCTATAGCTCGCAACATAGCGATGTTGCACTCAAGGTGGAGTTCGTGTTAAGTTGAGGTACATATTTGGGGTAAAGGGATTAAAGAATGGGAGAAGAATGTTTGGGACAGTAAAATGGCAAAATGATCATCCGGGTAAAGGAAGGAGTTACCATGCGCTTATCCTTGGGTATTTACCTTTATCCATCCATGGGAAAGGAAGAAAGGATAGGCCTTGGCAGGCTGGAACAGCTGGAAAGCAACCAGCATCTGGTCAAAGATGCTAGATACCACTTGAATCGTTCTCCTTGCCCACATGTTCCATTCTTTATTTTTGAAAACCCTTGTAACACTACTCTATATATTTAATAATCTCATCTTAATGAATAAAGTAGACAGTTCATAATCCTCTCTTAGACTCTCAAGCATGATTACAATTTAGACTCTGTTTCTTTGGTTAAGCCTTCTTTCTAATCTCTAAACTATCATCAAACCTTAGATTATCTAAAACATTTTATGGTATCAAAGCCAGGTTCCTAATAATTTGGGTTTGATTCACGCAAAAACTCAGACTTGTGGATCTCATCCTTTGTTCAAGACAATCAAGATAGAAACAACAAGGATGTGGTTCCGAGTTTACACTCAAGGGAAGAAACTACCTCTTATGGTCTCGGTTTGGTGAAGGCTGTTGTGGGGAGTAAGGGTTTGTGGGGACATATCACATCTGGTGAAGCTCCAGAATTCATTACTGAGGATTGAAAATGATGAGGAGGATCTCACAAGCGAGGAGGACAAGTGGTTGCAAGAAGACATGCTGGTTATGTCTAATCTCCAAAGATCGTTGGATTTCCTCAATTGTGGAGACATATAGTACAGTGAGAAGGAAAAAAATCTTTGGGATACACTCAAGAAGGTGTCATGGGAACAACTCAAACCTGAGTAGGGTATTTGCTGTGAAGAGGCAATCAACACATCTGGTTCTAGAGGACATGGAGTTTACAGACACTTGGGAAAGTTTAGGGCTTTATGTCGGAGCTGGAGATGTTAAGGATAGGACCACAGAAGAGCTTAATGAGAGAAGAGAGAAGACATGGTCTTTGGGCTATTGCTTTACCTTTAAATCCTACTTACAATGATCTGTTCAAGCATATACTTTAGGGCCGGGAAACTATCCCTGATCTAGAGATGTATTCGCCAAATCCAGAAGGAGCTAGGGTCTTTTGGACTCTTTGGAGGAAAAGGAGAGTTCACTGCGATATGTGATCATTGTATGAGGCAATTAATACAAGAAGATGTCAGTGCTGGATATTACACCACACTTGAAGTCCCCGGCTAAGTTCATGAATGGACAAGGATGCAGAGCTTCACTCTCCTAAGAACCAGTGAGCACATGGGACAAGTACTGGTTGGACAAGTGCTGCGGATACTCTCAAAGCGGATAAATGAAGGAGATGGACGAGAGATGGTGGCCATGTTAACACAAACACCACACCAAGTAGGCCGAGGTTCAATGAAAACGATTTTGATTAGAGATCAGACATTGATGCTTCTAATCAGATCTTCAAGGACAATGGTAACTACCCTTGGGTATTCATTTGATGCATCCTTGGTTGAAACTGGTAGTATTGATCACTCTAGCCTTAGTATGACAAAATAATCATTGTACATCAGTCTAGGTTGCATTATGAACCATCTAGAAGTTGACATTCATATAAAGATTGGAATATGTCTAAACTTTGATAACTGACTCTGGTGGCATCCCATCACATGTTTAGTGATCCTATACTTATTATAGATATTGATCCTGCTCATGGTTCATGTAATGATAGCTAATGGTGAAGAAGGTCCAATTAGGGAATAGGCAATCTAAAATTGTTTGAAAAAGAATCTAGGTCCTCTACAGCCTAACTTCACTTCAACTTTCTATCGTGAAGAAGTGTACTTCATATTTACAATGCAATGTGATCTTTAGCCAATGATGTGAAGTTTAGGATATTGAGAGCAAGAGATCTATTGGGAAGGGAGTAACCAAGGGAGACTTATATATATGCTAGATATCTTACTCATGTTCCTGATTATGCCTACTCATTTACTTCTGCTTCCATGTTGAATAATGATGGCTTGTGGCATGGTAGACTAGGTCATTCTCATGTTTGAGCTTTGAACTTGATGTTTCTGGTGTGGTGTTTAAATATAATGAGTTGAAGCTTGCATGTTAGGCAAGCATTGTAAGACTGTTTTCCAACATCTAGTTACTACTATGATAATATGCTTTGATTTAGTTCATTCAGATGTGTGGACTGCTACCTTGCTTTTCTAGGATAATTATAAGTACTTTTTCTGACTATTCCTTGATGAAAATTTTTAAATACATCTGGATAACTTGTTGCCATCTAAGGATAGGGTTCTTGATGCATTTAAGATGTGTTCAAACTTATTGTGACTAACCATTACTATGCTAAACTTAATTTTTTAGATTATTAATGGTGGGCAGTATACAAAGCCATGCTTTCAAACAACACCTTTCTCAACATGGAATCTAAATCAAACAAGTTTACCCTTACACTCCTCAACAAAATGGTGGGGCTGAGAGAAAGAATAGGCCATCCTATGGAGGTGCACGGTCAATGAGTTTCACCTAAATGTCCCAAAACTTTTCTGGAGTGATGCAGTGGCATCTTGCATGCTACTTGATCAACCGCATCCCCACAAAGGTTATTCAAGACCTGTCCCCAATTGAGGTCTTGAACAAATATAAACCTCCATTAGATTATCTCCGGTGTTTGGGTGTCTTTGCTTTGTGCTAGTCCCTGTTGAACTAGGAACAAACTTGAGTGTCAAGCTTATGTTTATTGTGTTATTCAGCTACGCAGTAGGGTATAAATGATATGATTCCAGTGAGTTAGAAGGGTGTTAGTTTCAAGAGGTGAAGTTTGTGGTATAAAAAGGTTACTATGAAGAAAAGAAGTGGACAAACTTGAGGAGTTATCCAAATAATCAGATAGAGCATCTATCTGAGAATGATCCTAAAAGTACTTGGTTATTATTGTTACTAAAGAACCAAAGAGAACCTCCAAGACGGAGGGTGCACCACAATCACCCACATCGACCATGAGGGGGGTGGGAATGATGAACCTAGACCTAGTTAGGTGGACTTTCATGATCAAGGTGAAAGTGAAAAACAACGAAGAACGTTGAGCAAGAGGCTGGAAAATGATGCTGGGGAAAAAAGAAAAAGATCTAGATGGAGCCAGGTGAACCATATCGACCAAGACAGTCAGGTACACCAGCATATGGGCCAAGGCGGGGTGAACCATAATGGACCAACGAAATAATTATTCCCACAGGAGGTACTCTACTGAGGAAAGATGAGGTTGCTGAACATGTGGATGATCAGGGACAGGAAGTGGAGCAGCCTGGTTTTAGAAGAAGTGCAAGGTTGAGGGAAGGAACCGCAAGCTCATTTGGTGGCAAGGACTTTACTTTAATGAAACAAGATGTGGGAAACATCCCTCTCAAGTTGTGTGTTCATTGCCAAGTACCCTGAGAGAAATTGTGCCTTCATGATAAGTCTAGATGAAAATGGCATTCTAGATCATATGAAGAAACTATGATTGATAAGGCATGGATAGAATCAGTAGGGGATGAAGCCAATGCTATGGGTCACAAGAAATGACACTGGTAGAGAGTGAATTACCAAGAGAAAGATAGGCTGTTGTCAAGTAGATGGATCTACACAATCAAATATCTTTTCAAATGGGAAGGTGGACAGGAGGAAAACAAAACTGGTTGCAAGAGGGTTCACCCAAACGTATGGAGAAGACTACATTGATACTTTTTCAGTAGTGGCTAAACTTCACACAGTCAGAATAGTGTTGTCCTTGGCAGTGAACCTAGAATAGGGCCTTTGGCAGATGGATGTGAAGAATGCCTTCTTTCAAGGAGAGCTTGAATATGAAGTTTACATGTATCCTCCACCTGTTTTGGAGAACTTGGTCAAGAAGGGAAATGTATTGAGACTAAGGAAGGCTATCTATGGCCTTAAACAGTCACCAAGACCTTGGTACAATAAGTTAAGCACAACTTTGAATGGTAAGGGGTTTAGGAAATCTGAGCTCGACCACACCCTCTTCACTCTCACAACTCCCTCAGGTATTGTTTTCATCCTTGTGTATATTGATGATATTATTATCACTGGAAGTGATCAAAATGGTATCAACTCGACCACGGAGTTTCTAAAGTCAGTAGAAATCAAAGACTTGGGAGAGATGAAATACTTTCTTTAAATTGATATATGTAGATCCAAGGAAGGATTTTTTCATGTCCCAAAGAAAGTATACACTTTATCTTTTGAAAGATGCAGGGAAAGATGGAGGAAATACAACTAAGATGCCCCTGGAAGATACAAGGTCCCACGTGAGGGGGAGATTGAAGATAGCAAGCCATTCCATGACCTTAAGCTCTATAAAAAGCTTGTTTGTAAGTTAATATACTTAACTATTACACGACCTGATATATGTTTTTCTATGAATCAGGTGAGCCAACATTTGCAATTCCCAAAGGAGGATCATCGGTGCATGGTGGAAAGGATCTTGATGTATCTACATGGATCACTGAAGTTGTTGGTTACTGTGATGCGGATTGGGCTTGTGATAGAGCTTTTAGGAAATCTTCTAGTGGCTATTGTACCTTCATTGGTGGAACCTGGTTACATGGAAGAGAAAGAAGCAGAAGGTGGTCTCATGTTCTAGTGCAGAAGCTGAGTATAAGGCAATGTTGAAGTTGACAAACGAGTTGGTTTGGATCAAGGGGATATTGAAGCACATGGAGATTGATCAAGCTACCTCTATGGTGATGCATTGTAAAAACCAAGATGCCATACACATTTATTCCAACTCGATGTTCTATGAGAGGACTAAACATATTGAGGTTGATTGCCATAAGGTAAGGCAGATGATTGTACAAAGAGTCACACTGCCGTGCTACAGTAGAAGTGAGGATCAGCTTTGATGTGTTTACTAAAGCTGCAAGACAGAAGACAATGGAGTCCATCCACATCCAGTTGCGACTCATTGATCTCACTAAGCTTAGCTAAACCCCACGCTATGGGGTCTTTATTCTTTTTCCCTCATCAAGGTTTTATCCCAATGGTTTTTTCCTTGATGAGGTTTTTAATGAGGGAGATCTCATTGAATTCCAAGCTTGAATTGTTCCACATGGTCAAGCTTGAAGGGGAGTGTTAAGTTGAGGTACATATTTGGGGTAAAGGGATTAAAGAATAGGAGAAGAATGGTTGGGACAGTAAAATGGTAAAAAGATCATCTGGGTAAAGAAAGGAGTTACCCATGCGCCTATCATTGGGTATTTACCCTTATCCATCCATGAGAAAGGAAGAAAGGATAGGCCTTGACAAGCTAGAACAGCTGGAAAGTAACCAGCATCTGGTCCAAAGATGCTAGATACCACTTGAATGACTCTCCTTGCCCACAATTCAAATTAGGTGCTCCCCCACCTATCCTAGACCACATGTTCCATTCTTTGTTTCTGAAAACCCTTGTCACCTCTACTCTATATATTTTAATCTCATCTTAATGAATAAAATAGACAGTTCATAATCCTCTCTTAGACTCTTAAGCATGATTACATTTTAGACTTGTTCTTTGGTTAAGCCTTCTTTTTAATCTCTAAACTATCATCACACCTAAGATTATCTAAAACATTTTAGTTCGCAGCACACTCAGTCGATCCAGAGGAGGCCGAGGCGTACAAGTCTTCTAGGGGTGAGGTGAAACCTCCTAGGCCAGGAACATGGGCTCCTCCTCCGTTCCTTCAAACCCCGTTGCCTGGCTGCCCGAGTGAGAGTTGTCCCAATGGTCTCCTTTCCATTCAATTTCTGCGGAGTTCCGGGGTCAGTAGAGTTTCTTCTTCCAAAAGAAGGGGAAGTTTCTTTATCTCCACCCGAATGTTATTTTAAGTGCTACGAGGCATATTTAATGCAGTTCACTTATGGTTTCCCATCCCAGAAGTTATCGTGCGGCTGTCAACCGGTTCAAGCTGTCGGTCAGTCAGGTCAACCTGTGTCTTTTGCAGAACATCATTGGGATTTTGGTGCTGAGTTACGAGTGGGGTATGACCCTCGAAGTTGATCATCTCGAGGCCATGTTGATTCCTCGGAGAAGTCATGCATAGTTCAGCTGAGGCCTCGACCGGGAAAGACGATCTTAACGGGGTTCGTATCAAACTACCACGATTGGAAGGAGCATTTTTTTCTTTGTTCGTGTGAACAACACATCTATGGAGGAGAGTTATTCCTCTTTCAGGACTAGATGGGGCCAAAGAGGTATTCTCGATCGGGTACCTGCTAGCTTTGGTTTTGATGATGTTTTGACCTTACATGTCTATTTTCCGTTTTACAGAGATTAACCCTCTCCCTCCGTGTCCGGAGGGCTTGCAAACCACCAGGGATCTTCTTCGGGGTGGTCCATTCTTTTGGGCAACTTTTACTCCGAAGCAGGTTCGTCTCGCTGTGGCTATTCACCGTTCTCTGTTTCAACAAGATTTAGCGGTGGAGGAAGGGACAGAATTGAGCATGGACAGGTTCATTCCGTACGAAGCTCGGGGGAGGAAGGAAGGGTCGAGGTCTCACAAGAGAAACACGTTATCGTCGACGATGATGTGCGTTGTCGAGCCATGTTCTCCTGAAAACGTACTTAGAGATTATCTCAACAGTCATGTGGATGGAAATGGCGGTGAACGAATTGATTTTGACGAGCCGTTTCACTTCGCCTTTCCTCCTGCCGAGGGAGGGTCCAGCGAGGTTCTGGAGTTTACCAAGGCCACGAGGATGGTCAACGGGGTAAGACTCAGTCCTTATATATATACATCTATTTTTATTCTTTTTTTGTAAGGTCGACCCTTTATTGACTTCGATAGTTTTTGTAGGGTCTCTTGCATGATGAACCGAGCTCTTGATGAGAGCAACCAGGAGGCTCGCATGACTCAATTCAAGGCCGAGATGGCTGAAAAGGAGATTGCTCGTCTGAAATATGAGCTGGAGAGTTCCCGTCATCGCGAAAGAGAATCAGTTGCCGACAAAGGTTCGCCAAGCCTATAGGTGAGGAAAGAGAGAGATGGCCGAAGTGATAAGGAGCCATCGCGACAGGTTCTTGAGCGAGTTTGGGGAACTAAAGGGGATTTATAAGGCTCTTGGTGATTATCGGGAATGTCGCAGCGCCGTGGGCGGACTGTACCTTACACAAGTCCCTGACTATTCGTTTGACGTGGAGTACGCGAGGAAGACTGGGCGCATGAATGAGGCCAACATGGAATTTTCGATTCCTCAAATCGAGGAGAGGATTAGGGAGCAATGGGATAACGATTCCTGTTTCTGCCGACATGGTGGAAGTCAAGGCGGGAGCTCCTAACGAGACGGGTTGAAGTGAATCAGCCGACGTGGCCCCTATATGTGAACGATTACTCGATCAGGAGGTCGATGACTGGATTCTTTGACCCTAGCGACTTATCCTAGGGTGATTTGACTTATTGGCGAAGTGCTCTCTTTGTATTGTGTGGTCGTGTATGGCGGGACTGGCTGTGTCTGGCTTCTAATCCCGGCTGTTTATCGTTGTTTGTATAAATCATGATTTTTGTATAAACCATGCTTTTGATTTAAAAAAGAATGTTCGGGGTTTTCGTTGATTTTGGAGGGAAGGATTCGAGTTGTCATCCGTTGTTCGTCCATGATGTTTGAGTAGTTTTGAAAGTTTCGGGGAGTGTTTAGATGTGGAAGAAGAGACATGCTTTCAAGATCTCGTATCTTTTTGATATCATGCCTTGAGACGTTAGAGACCAGTGTGCTAAGTTTTGGATAAGACCTATGTTTACTTTCCGTTTGAGGATTTGTGATGACTAATCGGTTTTTTATTTTTGCCTGTTGTGATTTTAAGCTGACCCCGTTCCGACTTAAAGTCCGCAATTGGTTCTCAACTTATATGACTTGTCTGGTCGGCAGTCGAGCATCTCTCTGGAGCCAATTTTAATTCTTCCGGTAGTGCTGACCAAAATTTTGGATTTCTTTTATAGTGCGCTATTTATCCTAGTCGGATGTGCGAGGATCTGTCCCTTAGGACAGACCTAAATGCGTTTGTTTAGGACAGCTAAAGTGCTAGGCGGGGCCTATCGACGAGCGTTCGTAATTTTGTAGTCATGGATGAACTGGGAGTGTGTCCTCGAAGATCTAGGGGACGTCTCGCCTGTTTTTTTTGTAAACACACTTTGTGTATTAACTTTCTCAAGTATGCGAGACCGGGAATCTTGTTTTTTTGTCGGGAGTCGGAGTCAACGATGTAACCAGGATATGTTTGTGAGGGAGTTCGGCGGAAACAGTTGATACCTGTGATGAAGTTTCTTTGCTTGACGAATTAGTATGTTGTTGATCCGTTTTGAGGCGGGATGATTTTTTCGCGAGTTTCCATTTTCCGGTTGGTGCAATAATCATTTTGCTCGTATGCAGATTTTTTTCCGAAAGTATCATGAGATGTATTTCGTTCTATGGAGATTTGCTAGATTTTAATGAAATCTTTATTTGCCGAAAGAAGTTTTTCCAAAAATATTGAGTAGAAGGCAAATATTTTTAGAATGCCGTAATATAAAAAAAATTTGTATATGTACCCCCCCCCCCTTTATTTTTGAGGAGGGGGATAGCTGAACTCGTCTTTGGCGACATGCCTATGTACCCCTTTCGGGATCATGCCATAATCGTAGTTCTGTTTTTGCGCAAAGTATCCTTACTCGGCTGTTGTGTTTGCGTCGATTGTGCTAGTCGCAGGATTGACGTCTTCTGCTGGACTTGTGTTCTCTGTTTGGGTCGAAACGTTGGCTCTGGAACTTGTTGTTCTTTGGGCGTTGCTTGAGTTGTTGATCCTGGGAGCTTTTTCGAAACTGAGTTAGCTTCTCTTGTTTGGGCTTCACCATTGCGGTGGTTGGGATTTGCCCTTAGTTTATGCTCCGCCAAAAAGCAACGTCTTGACTGTTGCTGCCATCCCCAGATCGCGGCTATCCATTGTGATAAGTCGACAGGACTGCCTTCATGGCGTTTAACCAAGGTGTGCCCATTTATGACGTTGTAGATGGCTGGGTGATCGACAACTGTGAAATCAATGATCTTGGTGATTTCTTTTGCCGATACAGGTAGTTTGATAGATCCAAGGGTCATCGACGTTGTGCCCAAAAAAATAGTCAACGGTTTTGGGAGATTGTACTACTCCTAGCTTGACGTTCATTCGTCTGAGAGTGTCGCGGAAGATGAAGTTGACCATGCTGCATGTATCGATGAGAATTCTGGCGACCTCGAGGTCTCTTATCACGAGATCGATGACGAGTGGATCACAGTGGGGTTAATCGATCCCGTCAGCTTCTTCATCTTCGAAAGTTATTGCTTCTTTTGGGAGGTCCTGGGGTGCAGACCAGTTGGGAGAATTCACGCTAGTCTCAGCTTTACATTGATAAGCCTTGATGGCTAAGACGGTGTCACAACAGTACTGGGTCCCCCGATGATCATGTTAACTCTGCGGTGGTTATTGTTGTTACCCTGCTCATCTTGCGTCCTTCCACGCGTTTCTTCCGATTGGTTTCCACGGGAAGGGTTCTCCGTTTGAGGAGCCTTGTTGTTTGTTGAAATGCAGTCCGAATCGCGGATGAGGTCGTTCACACTGGAAACTTCGGAAAGTTCCAATACGATCATCTTTGTGGCCAGTCTGGCCCCAAGAACTTTACAGTTGATGGTTGAGTGGCAGCGAGCTTGGTGGAAGTCGCAGAAGACATTCTCATCGTAGCTCGGATTCCGGGTCATGTGTTTTCCGTTGTCCGGCTTTTCTCTGATCCAATGTTGATAGCGTAGCTTTGTGCTCCTTGGGTTTCTTCTTCCTCGCGATGGTCATTCTTTTCGTTGCGAGGGTTTTTCTTTTTTGACTTCTGATCCATCACTGGATCCTTTAAGACGTTTTGGTTGTTTTATGATTTCGCGATAAAAATTTCGTCTCCTCTTCGATGATTATGTAGTCTGTGGCTTTGTGGAGTGCGTCTTGGATTCTACGCAGTTTCTTCAGGTGATCCACTTCCTAAACTCTGACTTGTACAAAAGCGTCGATGGACACTTTGTCACTAGTTTCACTGACTTTTGCTGTACGGTTTTGAACTGTTTTATGAAGTCGCGTAGAGGTTCATCATCTCCCTATGAAAGGCTTCCAGAGGTCACGTCAGAGGTTTCTCTATCTATGAACATAGAGTACTGTTTGAGAAACTCCGAAGGCGAGTTGATCGAAGCTTCTGATTGAATTTCGTCTCAGGAGAGAGAACCATTCGAGTGCTGCCCCCAGATGTTTTTGGACGAAGAAGGCGGCACTCGCCGGCATGTCTTTTTCTTTCTCTAAACTTAGCTCTTCCCATCGTTATCTGGAAAGCCTGCAAATGTGCCTTGGGGTCAGTTGTACCGTCATAAGACATACCTTGATTTTTTGGGATCCAAACATTGAGTCCCGGTGATGCGAGTTGTAAATGGCATTTCCAAGCTTCTCGAGTAGCTGATTGAATCTCCGGTGCGCGTGCTAGTGATCATGATGTATTTGAGACTTTACCGCGCCTAACCTCGGATACTGTTTTCCTAAGATTGTGCGGAGATCACAGATCTCGTACTTTTATCTGGCGGATTCTGATCTTGTCGGAAATTTCCATCGATGTTCCGAGTTTGTTTCGCAGCTAGTTCTTACTGGTTCGTTCCAGAAGATGGCCTCTTCTTCTTCTTTCATAGGATCTCCGAACTAGGATTCTTCAGGAGCAGCACAGTTTTTTGTGTGGCGCAAATGCACCGTTCGGGTCTTTGTTTGTGGGTTTGGACTGACTGCTGGAATCCACCTCTACAGGCTCAATTCATCTTCTCCCTATTCTTCCTCAATGGGGTGGGTGGGGGCGGGGGAGATCAGCTGAAATTTTCCGTGGCGGCGCGAGGAGTGTTTTCGTCGGGATTTTGTGCAGACAGTTTTTTCCTGCGCGTTCCCGGATCGCGTCTAAGGGTGTTGCGAATCGAGCCTTCTCCTACGGATCGCTGGTTGCTACACGCGGAACCTGTTTCTCTCTGTTAGAGTTTCAACCTGCTTAGCAAGGATCTCATGAACTTTTCTTGTTCCGCCGACTTCTTTTTGAAAGTCGAGAACATCTTCTTACCTTCTGCAAATGATGTGATGTTTGTGTCGCGCGTTAACCGCGCAATGACGTTTGTTGCCGCGAGTGTTTTCTACGTTGTCGTGCGATGACATTGTCATCGTGAGTTTGTTGGTTGTTGAGATCGTGAGCTGACATGTTTGATTGAGTGATGGTCAGCTGAGAGTTAGATTAATCCATAACCTCCCCCGCGCTTCTAGCGCCAAAACTGTGGGAACCAAAAATTGACACTTTTGATTTTCCGATAAAAATTAGGAAAGCCAAGTAATCCTAACTTTCCTAGAGCTCCTGGATACTTGCTAAACTACACCGCGCAAGCATCAAACAATGAGAGCAAACGAAAATATTATGAAACAATAAAACGAGAAGAGAGCAAAGAATATCTTATTCTGAATCTGTGGTTTGAGCGTTACAACAGGTAAGCCTAAGCGGTAAGAGCCGTCGGCGAGTTCCTAGTTCTAAACTTGTAATACCTTAATAAACCTAGATGAGGCGTAGTAGATGACAGAAAAACGGAAATATGCTAAATTGCTCTAAGTGTTATGTTTGCTCTGAGTAAAGAATTGCATGTGTTTGCTTCTTCAACATCAACGTTCTTATATACTCATCTTAGAGCGCTGTTTACTCTTTCCCTTTCTGCCCTTGGGTCGAGTTTATCACTTTCCGGGATATTCCATTTTCCTTCGATCTTTCTGTTTTATCGTCAAAAACTTGAAATTTATCTCTGAACTGGACATTTATCCTTTCTTTCATACAAAAGACAAGACGTCATAAGGATTGGGCTTAATTTTGTATAACTCGCGAGTGGCATTTAGCCGCATTTTTATACATTCTCGGCGTTTCTCGAATTAAGCGTTTTGACGATTTATCGAAAGAGCGCTTACGCAACGATGTATTTCCGAAAGAAGGATCGAGTTCCCCGTATAGTGGAGGTAAGTCTAGGTGTTTAGTTAATCATTTCCATCTTATGCGACTAATTAGAATCTTGTACGAGAAAGTAAATCCTTTAAGTCATAAGGTTCAAATGGTAACTCCGATCGAGGTAAAATAGAAAAAGTCCTTTCCGACCCAAAAAGGAGGCTATGAGGACAAAATAAGATGAATTGGTTGGTCTAACTCGACAAATGGGCGAGTGACCATCATCCTCAGTCCAACTCACCGAACGGGCGAGTTGACCGTGTGGTTGGCCAAACTCTCCCATTTGGCGAGTTGACCGTGGTGGTCGCCCAATCGACCGTTTGGCGAGTTGACCACGTTCTCAGTCAAACTTGGCCAAATGGGCGAGTTGGTCGTTGTGCTTTGCCGAACTCGCCCGTTCGGCGAGTTGGACTTTTCCAACTTGCCAAATAGGCTATTTGAATGATTGAGACCTACGGCTCTTACGTTGTTTCGATACTCGAGATTTGTTTGCTTGAGGACTTGTCATATCAGTTCGTTATAAGAAACTTGATTTCGTTTTCCCGCCCTTATTTCCTTTGAAATATTATCTTCTTTTCTAAAGAGGACTTTTTTGGGAAGTTTCAGGCTTTGATTCTGTCGTAACCAATTTTGACGCCAACATTATCTTTTTACTCAGTTTATTCTGTGAAATTTTTTGGAATTTATCATGTTGTTATTGCTATGTCTGAGTAGTTCTCTATTAGTTTAGGGTTGTTCGATTGTAGTAATCTATTTAGATTTTTATAGAATTGTTAGGGTAATCTCTTGGTTCTTTGTTTAAGTTGCTCTTAATGCTAGTTGACTTGATCACATCAATCTTAGAAATTAGGGTTCTATAGCGTAATCGAGAGCCTTGTTATAACCTGTAAATATATCTTTACAATCTAAATAACTAGTAATAACATGATTTGAATTAGAAGTTTAGAGAACCCATCAAACCACAAAACCAGTATTGTTAGAATGAGCGTCAATCGATGCTAACTTATTGTCATCAATCGGTGCTCCAGTTGAGATGCGCGAGAGTGATCTCCAAAATCCTAGGTTAGTTCAGAACGATGCTTAAAAAAACCCTATGAATTTATTACTCTGCATTATCTAACCTACATGAGAATTTCCTTAGGCTAATCTCTTATTTAATTCTCACAAACAAATTCAATCTTGAAATCACTTTTATTGTTATTATTATAATTCATTTAGCTTTAATTCGAAAACAATAAGTCTATTGTGAATTCTAAGTCTCTGTGATTCGATCCCAAAGTACTACACTGAACTCTTGTCTGAGAGAGTAAAGTGGGAAATAAGTAATTTGAAGTGAAATAAAAATAACCACATCAATAAGGATGCTTTTTACCTATACCTAGGTAACAATTGTTGAACTTTTTCTGTTTCCCTACATTAGTCCGAACCAAGTGTTAGGCTATTGGGTAGAAGCCTACACTTAGAATTTCTTTGACCTGTCAAAACTCATGATAGGTTTGATCACAGGTTGCTTCTTATTTCATTGTTTGTTGTGATAATTTTTTTAAAAAGTTATAAATAATTAAATTAAATAACGTGAAATTTTGATCAAGGTGTCGTAAGAGAACTTCTATATGACGGAATTTTTCGGCCCATATTGTGTTTGATTTTGGGAACAACACATAGTTGTAGTTCCCGAGTAGTATCATAGTTTTAGGGAGGATTCACATTGGGTGAATTCAAGTATATTGTTCTTATTCGTGACATACTGCCTGCCATTTAGAATTATTGTATGCCTTCGTATGCCATCCCCATTCCTTAGTACTTCCATTAGAGTGGTATGTTTCTATCTAGAGTGAGATTGCTATCTAGTTTAGGATGTGGTAAGAAGAAAGAAGTTCTTGGGAGAATACTAGTCACCGGTTGGCCTACAATGGTATTCTACCAAGTGTTTAAGCATCGCTCATACCAGGCTTGGAGAGTTAAAAAAAATTTGGGAAAGATGAAGAGGAGTATTCCATAATCTTGAGTATTGTGAACATAGAAGATAAAAAGGACAGAGTATAGAGGATAGTCTAATAATCAGAGAATTCAAAGATATGCTTAAGGCGCTAGAAGGATTGTTGACAAGTAAGAAGTAACATATTCAGTAGTCATTTTGAACTTGGATTCGCTGCAATAGCTTTGAAATCTCTTAAAGTGTGGTTCTAATCGAGCTAGTAGAAGAAAACTATTTTGTTTGGAGAAAAGTTTTGTTCGATCAAGTTCTTTCCAATGGAGTGAACCCATGTGTCATGGTGTGTTTATTTTTCTAGCAGGTATAAATATCCAAAACAATTAACTATCAAATTAACCCTTAATCCTAACACACAAAAAAAATACTCTTTCCAAGAGAGATCAGGTGTGCTACTTAGGGATCGAGTCCACAGAGAGCAACACACAATAGACTTCTTATTTCTAATGACTAAGCTAGGTAATAATTATTGGTAGCCATAAATCGGTTTAAGGAAATATTCCTTGTTAGAAGGCATAGATACAATATGGAAATTGCTAATAATCGTAAATATGGAAAATGCTACTAAACTAACTAGATGAAAATGTAAATGTGCTAGATCTAGGGTTTCAGCTTAATGGATTATAGGGAATATGAAGCACGAAAATGTTAATATTCTAGATTTCAATTTAACTATTCTGACCCTTTTAACTCCAACTCTCTTATGCGAGCAAAAGGAAAGACATCGATCGACGGCTAAGGCCTAATGTTGATCGATGGTGAATCAGAAGGAAGTGTGAACGAGATTTGATAAGTTCACCAAGTTAATTAGACCAGCTCCCGCATACGCCTAACAACCTATTTCAATAGAGTATATTATGGCACATAACCTACTCTCGTAGTCGTCCATATCCTACTTTCAAGATACTAGTTAGCTACTATAGAAAGCAAGCATTCAGCACAATTCAATTGATGGATATTATCTCAACCTAGCATTCCTACTTTTGGCAATCCATGATTACATCATTCAACCCTAAATCTAGTTGATGACTAGACATAATTAAAGTGAGACAATAATCTGAATATAATGGATATTAAAATACTGGGTTCCAATACAAATCTCCATAAGGAGTTATGAATCTTCTCCCCTAAAAATTTTAAAACTACAATAGAATACTAAAAACTCTAAAACATCCTCTCCACCACACTACTCTCTCTTTGTGTGTGATACATAAAGTATAAATACAGAACCCTAAATCTAGGTCAAAACTCGTCTTGGTATCTTCGTCATTTGTCTCTAACTATGGGCTTTAGATCGGTTGTCTGAGAATTGGTCATCGATCGATGGACAGTGTGAAACATCGATCGATCTTGGTCTTGTACCATCGGTCGACGCCAAGATAGTGTCGCGCTCGATGACTGTCTTGTACTTCGACTCTTCTCAGTGATCAGCTACGGATTTTTCTCTTCTAAATGTTCCAAAATCTCCAAGTATCTCCATATATCTCCTAAACGTACCTTGACCTGTAAAGACCTTAAAAATAGGCTTGACACACATAATGACTCTATATGGAGCCAATAACATGGCCTAAAACTGTAAAAATAGGCTATATCAACTCCCCCCTGACTTAACCTTTTGCTTGTCCTCAAGCAAACAAGCCTCTGAAAAAAGTTTGGAAAGCGGAAGACTCACATAATGTCTAAATATAACTGTCACCATACTTTGTTGCAACCACATCATGACAAGTCAATCACAGAGAAACTTTATATACATTATCCTAGTATAGTAACCAAATCCATTATACAACAACTTAGAAATACTGGTCTCACTCGCCCCTCTACTGATTTATTTCTTTGAATAAAATAAAAGTGTAGGCCTTACCTTTGGAGTATCGATCAAAGGATATTTGTACTATTATCCCTGCACAGTATCTGAGCACATAGGTAGTCTCTCTGATTCCTTTCCTCTCTCTATTCTCACTTCTTCTCATTCAATGTCTCCCTTCTTTATGAGGGTATCATTTTATTTTTTTAATTGACTAAGATATTTAGAGAAGTTTACATGAATCAGCCCTATGGTTTTGCCACCAGATCCTGTTGACTTCTTTTGGACCTTTATCTCTTTCTAGAATCATATGAATCAAGCTTTAATGGTTCTAACACCAAATTCTTGTTCGACTCCTTTAATCTAAAGGGAGAGAGAGGGGAAACAGAAGAACACAGACTTTTACCTTCCAGACTTGCAGAAGGAATCTGATCCAGTGTACACCAGGCCCCAAAGCAAGCATAATGTCAGGATTTGTATTGGAAATAAGCTTCAGTTCTTTCAAACTTCTAAGCAAGTGCGATATACTGCAGGATGATACACTTTTAGTATCTCTATTATTTCTGTAACAACCTTCTAAGAATGGTGCTAATGGGTGGTTAGTCAATAATAAATCTTGATCATAGTCTCCTTCTTGATCATAAAACTTTTTGAAAACTTATATATATATATATAGAGAGAGAGAGAGAGTAAATAAGACTCAAACAAATCAAATGGCTTTAGCGAACTGCCCCTAGACTTAGTTACACTGTGACCAGTGTAATCCGCCCCGAATTGGTTAGAAAATCAACTCATAAGTAGATAGCTTAAGTAGAAAACTCGATACCTCTCTTATAAGAGAGCCCCGATCGATGGTAGGCAGGTGTGGTCGATCGATGGTCGCGATCCATTGTCGACCAATGGTGCCTCTTGTGTCAATCAATGGTGATTTAAATAGTCTGTAAAAACGAAGTAAAATTCGATATAAATCCTAGTATAAGTAAAAATAAATAAAAACTTACTAAACAGTGGGTTGCCTCCCACTTCACCCTTAGTTATAGTTTTAAGCTCGTCGTTTTGAACTTTATGACTAGAATGGAGATGATCAAGCACTTTGAAAACAAGTGTCTACATCTTCTTTGCTCTTCTTAAACTATGCCCCAATGAAACTTTTCAAGGCCTCATCTCCTCTGGATTTCTCATTCTTCATGATGCTTAGCAACCTCCAAACTGAATGCTTTCTCCTTTGTAGATTCTCGATACTGCCGCTGTAGCATTCTAAGTCTGGCAGTTGTAGCACTGATATATCCTCTAATTGCTGAGAAATATCTTCATCATCAGGCTCTGAGAAAAAGCAATCTCATAGAACCTGTCTTCTAATTGTTTTTTCTGCTGCGGACGTTTGCTGTCGAACTATGTATCGTTCGATGGCAAGAAGCTGCCGTCGCTCGATGTCATTCATATCTGCTTCAAACGCTTGCTTTCTTCGAAGAGTACCCAAACTTGCTTCAATCTCATCCACTGCGTCGCTATCACCGTGAGCACTTCCACCATCCAAGAACAGACAACGACATATCTCCAAAGTTCCCTCTTCGTAAGTATCATCCCCACAGTGAACATCTCTTTCAGCTTCTTAACGATCCCTCTCGCAAAACTCATCGATCTCCCTCCTGCTCTGCATGTATGTCGATGGGGTGCATCTGTTGCGTCTTTGCATAACGACCTATGCGCGTCTAGGATAAATTGTTTCTCATACTATGTTCAGTTTGTAAAACCATATGATAGCTCTGATATAATATCCAACTAACAGTAGCTATCCGTCTAATTAGACACACTACCTCTGAGATAATCAGATACTTT
>CAJHQP010006001.1:0-41513 GCA_905132765.1 Moricandia arvensis
TTATACTATTAGATTTGGCTAACCTTAACCAACTTCCCAAGGAAGAGATGTTCCCGAAACTCCCTTATGGAATATTTCCAAATATTGTACAAAGCCTTTTAAAATTCTTCCCTGATGAATGATCCTTCTCCAAGGTAAATCATAGCTTGCTTTACCTCTAATAACCTTTAGTTCAACTTTAAGCCGGTTCCAATTCCAGTCTTTAAGTCAGCTATATAGCTTTGATTCACGTAGCACTTCTTGCACTGTTTCATGTAGTATTTCACGACTGATACATAGATACATTGAAGAGTTGGTTTTCTTTAGCTCTTAAAACTCAGTCTTCACTGCATTAACATAAACGTTGTCTAAGAAAGGATGACTCACCAAAGCTTAGGCTAACAAAAAGGATAACTTGTTGGATGTAGTTATTACAAAATTGGTTGTGTTTCATGGTACTTGTGTGTGTGACTGACATGTTTGAAAGACAAAGTCACATGAATTTTGTAGTGTACAATAAAAAGGTCTTTGATGGGATTTCATTTCACATCTACCTAGTTTTAGATTGTACCAACTAGATCGATTTCAATCACTGTATAAATTTTTTGTTGTGTCCAAACCACTGTAGATGTGTAAGATGATAAAAGAAATCGATTTTCTCTAAAGTTTATGTTATTTGTCTGAACTTTATCAATGCAAAGTTATTCGATAAGTTGAACTAAATAGAAATATTTTTTTTTTCACACAGAAAATTTATTCAAGATAACAACCAAAAAATGATACATGTTACGATACAAAGTTTTATGAAATAGTATTTCCAAAGACAAAGCTCCAAGGAAGGAGAGATGAAGCCCGGGAAACCAAAGCGACAAACCTAAACTAGAAATATAAACATAGATGGAAGGCAAAAGAAACGATGGATCAAAGCCAACAACACAACACTCCAAATGCAAGTAAACCCCATCAAAAAGAGTACCAAAGCTGAACCTGGGAAGAACAGGGCAACACGGAACATACCAGCACACAATCACAAGCATAAGGACCATCCATAATAACTGAAACAAAGTAGGAAAGTAGGAGAGCCTACCACAATAACCAACACATTTAGAGAATACAAAACAATATTTTTTTGATTGAAAGATTTTAATAAAGTATCTCAATTAATAGCTAAATTAAAATATGATTTTAATTTTTTATGAAATTTTTAATATTTCAGATATTTAACAATATTTGAATAATTTATATTATTAATTTTGAAATACTTTATTAAATTCATTTATGAAGGTGCTCGAGACAGTATGGGGTCATCAATTATTAAAAAAAAATATTAATAAATATCGAGATACACAATTGATTGATACTGAAGAGAAAAAACAAATTGACAGAAGAAAAGAGTGACAAAAGCAGCTTTAATAGACCAATGAGAAAGGACACTTGTCTCTCTGGTCAATTACTCGCTTCTCGTGTCGTGGAAATTGATTCTCCCAATGCATTCCATTAAACATCAATCATCATTCATTTTCTATTCTTTTTTCTTATTATTTATTTTTCCAAAATAAAAAAATAAGCTCGTTTAACCGAAAGAAGGGAAAAATACATTTTTCCTAATGTGAAAACTACCATAGACATTTCTAGTAAATATTCCCTATGTTGTCATTTTAGGTTTTTAATTTTATTTTAGAAAAATGTCATTCTACAATTTCAATGTAATTTTGTACATTAAATCCAATTTTTCATCTTTTTAAATCGTCAATAGATTTTTATTTAAATTATTTTTATTTAATTAATCATACATTAAATAGGGATAGTCTATTATACATATTTTTAATCTTCGTGAAAAATGTTAAAGTGATACTTATTCAGAAAAAAAAAGAGTACTAGCTTAATAAAAATACCTTTTTCATATAAATAGTTACACTTTGAGGTATAATATTTATGTGATTTTGGATGGATCTAAATATCTAATGAATCATATTAGGCTCTAATTGTCATTAGTGTGACATACTAAATTTAGTATGGCTGATGTATATTTTTTTTTTAAAAACATAGTTCTACTAGTCTCTGTCCATATGTTGAACTTCAATTTTTTTCTAATTTTAAAAAATATTATTTGAGAAAAATAAATATAAAAACAAAAACTTTGTCATATACTTACCTGTGTAGATAAATATTTTTAGTTAGACCTTTTATTCTTTCAGTCAACTTTATTAAATTTTGCTTTTAGAATCTCCGTCCTGATTACAACAAGTGACATTGTTTAACAAAACCAATAAATCCCGGAACTCGAAAATTTCAATTGAGCTGTCAAATTAAATTATTGCAAATCTGTCCCCTCCACGCTAAAAGCAATTTTTTTGCTTATTTTGATGTGAATTCTCCTATGTTTTAGTTTGGTTTAACAGATTTTTATCGCACATGAAAAAAAAAATTCTAAATTAATCAGTTAAACTGTACATAAACTATACGTATTACGTAATGCTACTGATTTTACGTTCCAGAATTGTGTGATTGTTTTCTTATTTTCTCTATATTTTCCAACACCCCCCTAGAAGTTGGGAACCAATCAAGAAATCACAATCTCATCTTTTACTAGCGCAAAGCAGCTGGAGATTCTATCCAGTCCCCAAGAAATATTAAACACAAGCATACAAAACATAACAACATGGATGCAATAATTCAGAGCGACGATGGATAACATTAATAATCATGATAAAGATTACACTTGACGTTATATAATAACGAACCAAATAAACCCATCCCAAAATCAGTAGCCAAGAAGCTTACGAGTGCAATTGCACAATTTTGGTGGAGGTCGGGAGGATCCACTAGCGGGATGCACTGCAAATCATGGGATAAGCTATGTATTCCGAAGGACGAGGGGGGATTGGGGTTTAAGGATATCACAGATTTTAACACGGCTATGCTTGGCAAACAACTTTGGAGGTTGATAGAGAAACCACACACTTTGTTTGCTCGGACTTTTAAGGGACGATATTTCAGGAATACATCACCCCTGGAACCCATTCGATCGTATACGCCATCCTATGGCTGGCGTAGTATTGTCTCTGCTAGATCTCTGGTTTGCAAAGGACTAATCAAAAGGGTTGGTTCCGGGTCATCTATCTCAGTGTGGAATGACCCTTGGATCCCATCCACTCGCCCGAGACCAGCTTTACAAAATCAACACAATCTTTACCCGGATCTCACGGTAGATTCTCTTATAAATGGGACTTTGCGAACGTGGAACATCCAGCTAATTCGGAGTCTGGTCGATCCTCAGGACGCAAAGATCATTGAAAGTATTCCTCTGAGTAGGACTCAAATGTCTGACCGACATGGGTGGCACTTTACTCATAATGGAAGATATACGGTTAAATCAGGTTATCAGGTGGAAAGGGTTTACCCGGATAAGGACACACACTTGCCCTTATTGGGTCCTACGGTGGATGCTCTCAAAGCCCACTGTTGGAAAGTTCGATGTCCTCCCAAGCTAAAACATTTTCTTTGGCAATTATTATCAGGATGTTTGGCAGTTAGGAAAAATTTACAAGCCCGTGGGATTCCAGGTGATATTCAGTGTGAACGATGTGGAGCACCTGTGGAGTCGATCAACCATGTGTTTTTCGAATATCCGCCGGCAATTCAGGTATGGGCACTGTCATCGATCCCGTCGATCCCTGCCTTATTCCCTACAGATTCACTATTCCGTAATATGGATCATCTATTTTGGAGAGTAGTCCCACAACAAGAAGTTCATCAATTTGCTTGGATTTTATGGTACATATGGAAAGCACGGAACAGTAAGGTTTTTAGCAATCTGGATATTGTCCCCACAAATACCCTTCAGATGGCGGAAACAGAATCCAAGATATGGGCGGAAGCCCAGGCAATAGCAGCACAACAGCCTGTTCAAAATATTGAGCTTTCGGGGGATATTCTTCCTCAGATACCCGGTAGATGGTGTTTCTCGGATGGATCATGGAAGGATAAGGACAAATTCTCGGGACAAGGTTGGTATAGTACCCTTGAAGGCTTTGATGGCTTGATGGGAGCCAGGAATACTAGACCCAGTCTGTCTCCTTTTCATTCGGAAATTGAGGCTTTTATCTGGGCCATGGAGTGTATGCGGAATCTCCGTCAGTTTCAGGTTACGTTTGCGACGGATTGTTATCATTTGGTGAAGTTGGTTACGGAACCAGATGAGTGGCCCGCCTTCGCATCCTACCTAGAAGATATAAAGTCACTCAAGGACAGCTTTATCCACTTTGACCTCATACATGTCTCCCGAACACATAACATGGAGGCGGATCGTCTAGCGCGAGGCGCAAGGAAGCAATCGTATGCAGTTGTTCACATGGATTCCGAGCCACCAGGATGGCTTACAGTTCATTGAGTTTGTTTTTGATGTTTGCTGACAAAAAAATATATATATATATGCTACTAAGACCATGTTCAATGGTTTAACACCCTCCCCATTTTCAACACTCTAATTTTTTTATTTTAACAATTTACATCATCTAAACCTTTATAATGGTTTGTTTTGAACACCATAATTTTTAAAACACTAAAATAATTGATTGTACTGAAAATAACATTTTTTCTATAACCAAATAAAATGAGAATAGTCTCTATTATTGGGTGAAAATAAAAAATAAAATAAAAAATAAACAAATTTTGTCCAATCAGCAAAACTACACATGGCGATGCGGAGCCACAAAAAAAAGTTTCAACATGTTAAAACTTTGCAACGGATGTTTATACCACATCTATATTATTAAAACTGAAGTACTTTTTGGAACTGTTTGGTAACATGGATAGCAGTATAAAAAATGAGTATGTTTGGAAACAAGAATAACAGTTATTTAATACTTTCTTTTATTTAAAGTTTCTGCTACTGCATTTAAAATATTTACAGATTTTGTCATTGCATTTAAAATCTATTAAAAATAATTAATTATAATTCTAAATATTATCTAATCACATCAAAATCTATATCTCGACCGTTAATCATTTTAATTAAACGGGTATTATGTTATTAACAACTATAACAAAATTATTCAGTCACTTGATTGCTATTGAATCAGAACGGTTTAATATACTACATCAAATTACACCAAGTTAATAAATTTTTAAAATGATATTATGTACAAGTAAAAAATATTATCAAACATCTACATATAATTTACGAAACATAAAAAATATACATGGACATTTTTTATAAAATCAGCGGTTTATGAGTTTACATGGAACACAAGTTAAATCAAACACCCGCGCGGAGGCGCGGGTCAAGATCTAGTACTCATTAAAGACACAACGGGTGTTAACTTCCTTCTTCACTTTTACTTTTTAGCTTAACTAATACATTCATTACTAGACTGAAGTCAACGGTTACAACTAGAGTTGACCATACGAATGAGCAAAGTAGGCAAGAGCTCCAACGAGTGGTGCATTGATGTAAGTGGCTGGCTCAGACTGCTCGTAATCGGACCGGACGTCCGGAAAGCGATCGTGCTTGTCCGGACCACCAACGACTGCACCGACCAGAAAATTAGGGTTTGGAGATTGAGAGTGCATGATGGAGAAGCCTTGGTGACATTGGATCTTGGCCGGGTGGCTTGCAACGCAAGGTAAAGAGGAGCCACGGTGGTGGATTCGCCGTGGGAATTTTGGACCGTAACCAACCATGTAAGACATCCTTAATGGGTTGTCTCCAAGTAGATAATCCACCTATTAAATAATGAACAGAGAATTATGAAAATTTTCTAACAAAACTAGATTAAATAGTCTATAGTTTATTTCTAACAACACTAGAGAAAATAGTCTAGTTTTAAACCTGTTTTTTGGCGATTGATCGGAGGCGGCCGGGAGTGTAGACGGAGCCACCGCAATGGACAACAGTTCTTGCGGAGGTTAAGTATTTGGCGTAGGTTAAGAGCAGAAACGATGTTGACGTCACATATTGCATGTTCTCGTCTGCCATTTTAAATAATAATCCACCTGTATAATATATGTATAAAAATGTTCCATAAATATTCAATCCAATAATATCAGACCATTTTACTTTTATTCATGCCTACCATTGTTTTATAAGTAACATATTTTCAAAATAAAAAAATCACTCCAGAATGAGCAAAAATAAAAAAGGTTTAAAGAAAAACAAAAAAAAAAATTCATATGGTTTCTGGAAAGTGTAACATCACAAAATAATTACCATAAAATAATGGTAATAAATTTAATATCGTAATTTCTTTAGAGGAGGGGCAAAAATGTAAGTAAGTAAAAAGTGAGGGGGTAAAAAATGTAAGAACCTGGAGTATACTGAGAAATAGAGAAAGGAGCACCAGGAATAACAGAGCATATGAAATTATCAGCATGACCTTTGTATTCACTAAGTGTCTTCATTTTCTGAACCAGAAAAGTCTTCACAACAACAACAAATCAAATTCACATACTTGACTATAATCAAATTCTAATTTTTTAACTAGTTTTTTTTTTCTTACCTTTGAAAGAAGGATTCTGGCACCAGCATGCTTGTTATCCCAACCAAAAGTATTGTCATACTCAGCAGCTCCGAGGATCTGTCCATTGACTTTTATGTAATTCAAATATTTTAGATTCCTTGTAGCTTTTTGTAACCAAGCAGCTCCCCACAACAGCTCATCCTGCACATCCAAGTTTTTTTTTTTTAAAAGCATTCTTTAGTTATAACATTTTATCCAAAATATGTACTTTTAAACTTTCGTGTATAGACTAGAGAAACCCAGTTTACCTGATAACCAGAGAAAGAGCAATAAAATGGACAAACATCTGGTCTCAATCCTGCACTGTAAGTTCCTCTGTATCTATCCGCAAATGCAAAAACCTTTCATTACAAAGAAAAAACAAAAGATCAATCAGTTTGTCTGAAAAAGTTTGTTTTTAAAAAAAAAAGTTTTTACTAACCCTAATGGCTCGACTGAGGAGGATTTTGGAGTAAGAAGGATCAGATTTCCTGAAAACAATAGCAGCAGCGGCCAGAGCGGCGGCTGTTTCACCAGCCACATCAGAACCAGGAGTGTTCTTGTCTACTTTAAACACACTTCTTTGTGTATCCATGTCTTCTGGTCTTTCCCAACAAGAATGGTCTTTGTTCGCATCACCAACTTGAACATAAATAGTGTTAGGACGTGAAGTGGCTTTGAGGAGATAATCTGTGGCCCAACGAATGGCTACTTTAGCATTTGCTAGTTCAGATTTCATGAGACCACCGAACTCAATTACACTCCATGAGAGCATTGTTGTTGTGAATGCCATTGGGAATCCAAACTTGATGTTGTCTCCTGCATCATAGTACCCTCCAACCAAGTCCACCTAACAATAAAAAAAAAAGAAAGAACGGTTGAATCTTTAATAATATTAAGGTAGAACTTAACCTACATTGTCTAGATCTATCTCTTAAATAAATAAACAAAAAAAAGTTAGGGTTTTTAAAGAAGGGAAAGATAGAAAAAAAAACCTTACTTTATTCTCGGTTCTTTTAACACTAAACTCATGAATAAAGGTTGAGACTTTTGACGATATTAGTACATAAACTAACCTACATTGCTGAGATCTGTAAGTAAACAAACAAACCCAGTTCGTATTTTCTGTAAAACCAAACTGAAAATGGTCATGAAAAGTTGAAGTGGTTTTACATGAAGAGCAGAGCCGTCAGAGAGACCAGAGTCTCTTCGCCAAGTCATTCTCTGGTTGGGAGGAAGCTTTCCAGACCTTTGGCCTTCAAAGAAGAGGATGGATTTGGTGAGAGCGTCTTTGTAGTTGTGTTTGGCCAAGTTGTGACGATGGTGGTGGGTGTTGAAAAGAGACGAGTCAGAGTAGGAGAAGCCATTGCAGAGGAAGACGAAGAAGAAGAGAGAGAAGAAAATGGTGACTCTGAAGGTATATGAGGAAGAAGAAGAGCGAAGGAGAACCATTTTCACTGTGAGAGAGAACAGTTTCTATTAACCAATGAGAGTATAGAGTGCAGAAGCTGATTTGTGGGAAAGAGAGGAAGTATCTCTGTTCTTTATAGGGGGGAGAAAGGTTTCTCTCTCTCTCTTGGCAACTTGGCAAGGTAAAAGGTTTTTGACTTCTCTTTTTTGTGTTCCCATACGGTACAAATTTAGAACTGATAATGTTGCATTGTCAGAAGAAAAGAGTTGACAAGAGAGAGAGACTAATTGGATAGTTTTTGGCCAAAATCATAAGAAACTGAATTGAGAGAGGGTTTTTGGGATAATACTCAAAGATAACTATTGTTCGTACTTCTGCTGCTTGCAAATCGGTGTGTGAGATAGGGAAGGAATCAAGGAAGCCCATTCGCAAATCTGGCTTATGACTAAAGATTCATATTACTTCTGTTCTTGCATGTTTCTGATTAGAAAAAAATTACCCTATAAGTCACTTTATGAGTTATATATTTCAACAAAGGTCACTTTGCACTTGAGACCCCCTTTTTTGTTATGGAATGTCTCTTATACCCTCAAACCAAACCAACTCAATCAAGCACATACCAAACCAACTCAATCAAGCACATACCAAACCAATCGAACCACACCAACTCTCATCGGTTCCCGCTCATCTCTTTCCCTTTTTTTCGAAATCCTTAACCCTAATCTCCGATTTCTTCCCCCTCGTATCTTCTCTTCCCTTTCCCCCGACTCATCTCTTCCCCCTCGTCTCTTCTCTTTCCCCTCGTCTCTTCTCTTCCCCCTCGTCTCTTCTCTTTCCCGTCGTCTCATCTCTTCCCCCTGCGATTTCTGATATTAGGGTTTCGCGAAATCCCACACCCATCTACAACTCACCTCTCATCTCAATATTCGGCGTAGATACATGCGAGGTTCGCTTTATAATCCCTCCCACTTTTTTGTTGTTCCAGATTGATTGTTAAGATTTGTTGTGTTGAGCTCCCTTTGAGTTCAAACCCCCTTATTTTTGAGTTCAAACCCCCTTACTTTCCAAACCCCCTGTATCGATTTTTGTTGTTCCAGGTCCGGTCTATTTTCCCGGACCTGTTCTTAAGTTCTTGTCTTGTGTCTGTTTTCAAGTACTCTTCGTCTAATCTCAACCATTATCTTCTGTAGGAGACAAAGCACCGGATAACCGCCTCCCCCCGAGGCTTTTTGCCACCGATCGTTTCCCAAGTGCACGGCTCAACATCTACTCGAAACCAGACCTACTAGCTTTCGTTCGTCATGTGCTCCGAGACACAAAGGAGTTCGACTACATCAAAGGTTCTTGTTTTGGGCCATTATTTGACTTCCCAGCACGCCAATGTCCTGTTTCGTGCAAACTCATACACGCCCTTCTGACCAGACAACTCATATGTGACGACGTACACACTCTCTGGTCTGTTTTCGCATCTGATCCCTTTAGGTTCGGCCTTCAAGAGTTTGGAACCATCACAGGCTTACCGTGTGGAGCTTTCCCGCCCGGTTACGACCCTGAAGCAGAGGACCCGAGTGAAGCACACAAAGATCCTTATTGGATCAAGCTCATCGGGAAAAAGAAGTTCACCACAATTATTGACCTTCGTTCGAAGCTGGAGAAAGAGCCAAACATGCCCGGGTGGAAGAAGTTGAGGCTTGCTTTATTAATCATCGTTGATGGAGTCCTGATTGCTCACCAACAAACTCCACGTCCAACTCCTCGGTACGTTAAAATGGTGGAAGATGTTGACGCCTTCTGCTCTCACCCTTGGGGTCGAGAGTCCTTTCTTAAGACTATCACGTGCATGAAGCCTCCTAAACCCGTCTCTCAGAAATCCGAAGACCCTATTGGAGCACTAGTCCAACTACTAAAGCAGGAAACTTTCAGACTGAAGGGCTTTCCCCTTGCTCTTCAATTGCTTGCCTTCAGGGCAATCCCTCAACTGCAGTCCCAGATACATGCCCCATTGGATATGCTGTCAATCATGGACCTCAATGAACCTCATCTACCAATCTTCCCATCCATGAGCCTTACCGATATACTAAGCGTCGAAGAGGACCCCAATGTGAGTTTAAAACTCTCTCATCACTGTCAAATTTATATCCCACAAAAATTCTTATATTTATCCTTCTCGCAGCTTCAAATCACGTCCCTCATACCACTCAACGCCCAACCACATCCAGGTTGGGGACTTTGGCCTGTTGTCTACGATGATCCCCGCATGGCACACATGGAGCAACTTCTTGCTGATGGCCAACCTTTCAAAAAAAGTCAATGGCCAGGTGGTGTGACCTCCGAGCCTTTTATCATCTATCCATCTCAACAGGCCAAACCTCCTCCTAAGAAGAGATCTTGCTCGGTGAAACATCAAGCAAAACAACCCCTTAAAGCAAGGGTTTCTTCAAAGAAAGTCTCATCATCCCGGAAGCAGAGACGCATCAGTACATACTTTCTCAGAAATGGTTCATCCAGTAACTCGAACGAACAGGTTTTGGAAATGCTCTCTGCGCTAACCTCTAAGATCTCCGTTCTTGAAAAAGAGACGAGACGCTTGCACAAGTTGTTCAAGCGTAGAAAGACCCGTCCACACACTAAGCACTCCTCCTTCCACTCTCTCATCTCTCGTACAAGGAAATGCCACCAATCACACAAAGCCTGTCAGACTGATGATATTCCGATCAATCAGGTATTCCCTTAAGTCACCCCCTACTTATTCACTCTCATATTTTAACCCTTTTCTCATCTTGTAGTATGATGGCTCTATGGATGAAGACGAAGCACCGTGCCCCTCCCCTATCATCAGTCAATACGCTGCAGAGCATTACCGTTCACCAGCCGAGACGACCTCCATCCACACTCCTTTACACGATTATTCACCCGTACACAACTCTACTCTTCAAACGTCTCCCGTACACTCCTCACCTGTCCACTCCTCCCCCATCCACGACTCACCTGTCCACTCCTCCCCCATCCACAACTCACCTGTCCTCTCCTCCCCCATCCACAACTCACCTGTCCACTCCTCCCCCATCCACAACTCACCTGTCCTCTCCTCCCCCCATCCACAACTCACCTGTCCACTCCTCCCCCATCCACAACTCACCTGTACACTCCTCCCTCATCCACAACTCACCTGTCCACCCCTCCGCCACCCACAATTCACCTGTCCACTCCCCACCCGTCCCCAATTCACCTGCCCACTCCCCACCCATCCACAATTCACTTCTCCACATTAACCCGGTCCCAACCTCACCTGTGCAGAAAGACGTTGTGCACACCTCACCCGTACACGCCTCACAGCTCCATTCCTCGCCCTTTCGCAGTCCAATTACCGACAACCCATTTGGCCCAACTGCGATACCCACCAATCCCATAGCAACCCCTGATACAGAAACCACCACACAGGTAGATCCTAAATCTCCTCAACCATCTCCAGCTTTCGATACTAGTGCCCGCCCACTCAACCTTCAGGATGATCCACCTCGCACGCCCAGAAGCCCACATACTGTTGATGGTGATGTTCAAATTGAGAACCCCATATCCCCTGATCCCCTAACACCTACCCAACCTAAATATGACTCTTCCACCAATCCATCTTTCCGTAGACCCCTACCATTCTCTCTTTCCCCCCTGCCTCACACACCAGATATTTCTCCCAATAAGAGTTCTGAAAGTGTGTCCGGTTTCGCGGTCCATGCCTCATCAGTTAATGCATTTGCAGCAACAGCTACATCGAAACCAAGACCTGGTACTAACGACACTGCATCCATTACCAAGGTAATATACATTTTCCTTAAACCTTTTCACCTTATTTACCCTGCCATTCACTTATCCTCATTTGTTTCCACCTTGCGAGGCACAAATCCCAACTGAAGACTGTGTTGAACTAAGCGATGGCTCCCCTGGTAGTCAAACCCCCCGTCACATTCCCACACTCGAAGAAAACTACCTTGCAAAAGAGCTCTGCCGTTGTCCATCCATCCCTGCCCTTACTCTGATCAGTCCTCTACCGCAGATACAATGGGATATTTTTGAAAGAATCATTTCAGAGAGTAAGGAAGTGTAAGTTCACATTAACTCACCAACTTAATAACCTTCATGAAGGATATTCAATAACCTTCATGATCTCTTTACATTGTGGCATGTTAACCCCACTACAGGTTTCACATTACACCATCGGAGTTTGATTTCTCTAACAATTTCCTCCTCCAACTAGCAGAACCTAAGAAGTGGACATCAACTTACGTACGTTTTTTGCCATCACTACAAAGTCACAATTTCTGAATTTTTTTACTCATTTGCTCTGCTAACCACTAGAACTCATTATATGCAGCACATGGATATCCTAATGCACATGCTTGGTGCAAGGCATAAGACACTCCTCCAGGAGCAGAAGCTTGCTTTCACTTCACCTTATCTTGCTTCGGGGATGCAGCAGATATACCGGAAGTTCATGCAACGAAAGACAAAAACCGCTTCCCTTGGGGCAAGCAGCTTACGGATCTGGTCCTCGAACCAGGCAGGAAATGGATGGAAGATGTGTTCACCGTCTACACTCCAATGATGTGGGGTGACTGCCACTGGGTTGGTCTTGCAATCAACCTTGATATGGGATTGGTTGAGATCCTCGACCCCTTCCCTCCGTTGAACGCAGACAGGAAGGTTGCACGGTTCATGACCCCGGTTCTAAAATGCCTCCCTTACCTTGTCAAGAAGGTTGCAAACTTCCAACAGACTCAGTTCCGTGGCCTTGAACCATTTACATTCTCAAGGATAACTGGGCTATACATTAACACCAGAGGAGGCGATTGTGGACCGGTTTCTGCCAAGTTTTTGGAGATGCACGCATTTGGGGATCCGACACCTCACATGTCTGGAATAACGGACGAGTCCGTGGATGCACTACGAAAACAGTACACCCTTGACGTCTACAAGACCATTGTCCTCCCTGCCTACTACTCTCCAAGTATGCTGTCAAATGTCACCGAATTTCCTGTCTAAAGTCTGTCCACAAGACCACTGTCCTCCCTGTTGCTGATGGTTTTAGGATGCTTCTAATTTGTAAATTTTCGTATGACTTATCTTTATGTGGTGTTGCTTGTTTTGTCGAACACAGAATGCATCATCCACATCCACACAGAATGCATTCATGGACATGTCTATGCATCCACACAAAATGCAATTGCGAACACAGAATGCATCATCCACATCCACACAGAATGCATTCATGGACATGTCTATGCATCCACATAAAATGCAATTGCGAACACAAAATGCATCATCCACACCCACTAACTGCTCGACATGTTTATGAAATATATATGCACGTGTTTTGCGTGGTCTCAATCTGGAGCGTCTTTTGGAAAGTTTCCAAAAAATTCAAATTTTTGACCCGGTTACATTAAATCAATCACGCAACCAATCCAAACCGGGTTACCCATAAAGATCCTAAAAAACCCCAATCCTTGATTAGGGTTCCCAGTCTACACAAAAGTACGATGAGCACCTCCTCCTCCTCATCTTCTCGGCAGGGCGGCCGCAGATCCGTTTTCGGCGTTCCAACCAGATGTTGGTGTGGCCAAAAAATCATCCCCCTCGTGTCCTTAACAAAAGACAATCCTTATAGACGTTTCTACAGATGTGAAATTGCTTTACAGGTTTTTCCAATCTCACCTTTCCCTCTTTTCATTTTTGCATAACAACTTTCCACAACCTAAATCTCCCCTCTATCATCGATTTACACTAACCACACCTCTGCGTTTCCTGACTATCAGCGGAAAACAGAGATCCATTTGTTTAAATGGGAAGACGAAGCCTTTCTTGACGAGATTAGCATGGTTGATGCTAAGTGTTCTAACATTGTCCATGACTTTCGCGCACTCTCTAAGTCTGTTACTGACGAACTTGACTCTCAAAGAGCTTTGCTGTTAAATGGTGCAAAAGAGATGCGGGAGATTATCCATGCCAATTTGTTGAAGATGATCCACGAGATTGATTTGCGTGTGGCGGAGGCAACCAAGGCAATACAAGAACAACAAGCTACCAGCTTTAATCCTACAACACAGACACCATCATCCATGAACAATGGTTCTATGCATAACATTGCTGTTGCAGTTACAGTTCTAGGAGCCATGGCTTATCTTTATTTCAAGTTTGTCTGAAGTTAGAAAAAGTCCAGGGGGGTTCATTTCTGCTTTTACTAGAGACACAAGTCCCTGTCCATGACTTTTGCATCCCTCTCTGTGTTCTATTATGAATTTGTGTTCAATGACTATGTAATTTGATGCTAGGTTTCTTTCCACAACCAATTCCAGAGTCATCTATGGTATCATTTCTCTTTCTGCTAGGTTTGATGCTAGGTTTCTGCTTTTACTAGAGACACAAGTCCATGTCCATGACTTTTTGTATTCCTCTATGTGTTCTATTAAGAATTTGTGTTCAATGACTATGTAATTTGTTGCTAGGTTTCTGTCCACAACCAATTCCATCCACACTCAAAATACTAAAACATTGTCAACCAAGTCTTCAAACTAATCTTTAAAAACACAGAACATCTTCACCGAAACATCCATAACCAACTAAAGTTCAGCATCATAACAATTCATGAAACATGAAATTACTACTCATAACGTAGACATATCCACCTGTGACATTCACTCCCATCCACACCCAGACACATACTGCCCAGACAACCTTCGCATCCTCCAAAGCATCTATATTGGGTTGGTGCACTTTGTACGGTTGTGCCCTTCACCCCGATACCTCCCACATTTGTTTGGCACCAACTTTGTCTTCTTAGCCATCTGGAAAAAAAAAACAAAATCGTGGATACGTCTAACTTTTGTTATTCCATCCACATTTCAAAAAAAGTAAACAAACTCACCGGAAATTCACCAGTCGAAGCAATACGGTTTTTGCGTCGCCTCCCGGCTGGTCTCTTTGTCACCGGTGGCATCAACACCATCTTCCTAACTTCTTCAGGGATGTCCACATCCCTCGGATCTCCTTCTGGATAAATAACACCCGCATAAGTCTCCCTCCATGTTGTGGTTTTATAGCAATGCCCAACCAAAGTATCATAAGGAACCCCTAAATGGTCAGCTGCCATCATTGCATGACCACAAGGTATTTTGATCTTATCAAAATACTTGCAGCTACATTGCTTTTCACGAAGAAACACACGTTCTTTCCCACCAAATTTTCCTAAAATTTCACAACTAAAGTCTGTAACAGAATTTATCTTACTCCCCTTCATTGTAGCCATATTCTTTGTCATCTCCTTGTCCACCTCCACACTCACTAGACCTCTATGCCTCTCAGCTTTAGCTCTCCTAGCACTGAACCACCGAGTCATCATCCTCTGTATGAAAATCACCAGCTCCATAATTGGAGAACTTCTCCCTTCAACCAAAGCATGGTTCAGTTGCTCTGCTATATTGCTAGTCATTATATTGTAGCGGTCTCCTGGGAAATTAGCCCTACTCCAATGAGCTACACCTATCTTTCCCAAATAAACTCCACAAGCACTATTCGCAGCCCGTACCTTGGTGTACATATCTCTATAGTCACAGACCCTATATGCCATTGCTGTTGCAGTCACCATCTTCGCCAAGCTCTTGCTTGAGTAACGAGAGTTGACATTTCTAGCCAAGTGAACAATGCACGACCCATGATGCGCAGATGGGTACACCCTTTTCACTGCCGTGGCTATGCATGTAGCACGATCCGATATGATTGCCAGCCTAGGAGAGTCCCCTAATATCCGCTCAACCTTCTGAAGGAACCATGTTCAAGCTTCTTCATCTTCGCTGTCCACAACAGCATAGGCAAGTGGGTAAATCTGGAAATTAGCATCCTGCCCACTTGCTGTCAGCAGCACACCTTTATATTTACCCCCTAGGTGTGTTCCATCAATAACCAAGACTAGTCGCAGCTTCTTGAAACCAGCTATGGACGCACCAAAGGCAAGAAATAAATACAGGAAACGCTCATCACCGTCATCATCAACTTCAGTCTCCAGATCTGCAACTGTCCCCGGATTCGCAAGTTTCAACATATGTAGATACTCCGGGAGCTTCAGATATGAATCTTCGTCTGATCCTCGAATGCCAAAAATAGCATGTTCCTTAGCCCTATAGCACTTCATGTACGATGCTGAGACACGTAGATCCTCAAGTACCAGCCTTTGAAGCTCTCTTGGGACAGGCCCTTTGGCAGGATCACCAAACTTCGCCTTGTAGAGGGCCGCGATGACCCGTGAAGTTGCTCTGCTCTTATACCCGTTCCTAGACTCAATTGGACAACTATGGTCTAGCTGAGCTTTCCTTATTTCATAATAACCACAACCCCTTATCTCATGTGCTGTCACCCTCCAATCACACCGCGGATCGGGACACTCCACAACAAATGAATCAACACGAGTCTTTGTTTGCTTAAACTGAAACTGATTCTTTATAGCGTATATTGCCAACGAGATTTGACAATCTTCTTTGCTGCCAAAGACCTTCCCCACATACACCTTGCCATCACCTTCATCCATATTCATATCCGGAATTTCTGCTGCTTCGTATTCTGTATCATCGAACATAGGAGGGATATCGAACTCCTCTTCGTTGATTTCATTTAACTTACGTGGACGGACGCCAATATTACTGTCCACGCCTGAACCATCTTCAGATCTCCCCATCCACGGATGTTTATCACCACCTGCCTCACGTTTATATCCACTCCCACCACCCACCTCAACAACATGGTAAAATGCGTCGTTACTAGTGCAAGTGTACCGGCGTGGCCCTCTATTCTTCGTCAAGCCATCCACAATCTCATCCTCATTGTAGATGACATGTACAGCGTTCGAACCACCATAGTCACCATTAAGTAGTGGACTCCAGAACTCTTTGTCATACCCTCGAGGCCTCACGTCTAGCTCATCAACCTCTTCTACCACGACCTCATCTCCATCACTATCCCCACTTGCCATCTCTTCCTTGCTGCTCCCACATTTAATATGCTCCTCTTCTGTTTCCACTTCCCGGACAAATTCAACATCCTCCAGATTCACATTTACTGCAGATACCTTGCTGACTCTCCATACCTTGCTGCAGCAGTTGAGGTACACTTTGGAACAAAGCCACGGCTGAATAAACCACTCCCAGATCTGGCAGAAACACTTGCTTTAAAAGCCCAGGAGTCACAAACCCCATCCCAGAGTCATCTATGGTATCTTCCGCCATAGGCTTCTCTAATCTCTCAAACCTCACAAACATGTTCATGCTTCCGGTTACTCTTAAGTGTTGGAAAAAGAACTTAATAGCTCCATCACTAGAAAGCATCACCGGCGGTGTCTTTATTCCGGTCGCTAGCTCCAAGGTTGTTGGTGGCCAGTATGTAAGCGTAGCTCCAAAGGTCTCGCCGTCCACATTAAACTCTCGCAAAACCCTACTTTGAAGCTCTACAAGAGACATCCCCTCGTTGATTGAAACCACCCTCGCCATCTGCTGTTTATCAATTATGAAATCCCACTTGTCACCTTCGCCGAATTTCCAGTCCCCGCTAATCACCATGCACTGCTCCATCGCCGTTACCTGAAACATGAACACAACTCCAGATTTCATGTCTCAGCGAAAGAAGAAGTGAACGTAGAAGGTCAGAACACAAGGAAGAAACATACAAGCCAAACCCTCAAATCTCCTTCGCTTCCGACATGCTCCCCCCTTCCAACATCCATTAAATACCCGTCAACGTCTCTAAACCTAACACCACCAAGTTTTAATCTTAGCCGTTGGATTTGAAACATTGATCCTGTGGCTGAGAATAGATGGTTTAAAAAGCATATACCAAACTAAACCAGCAAAAATATCTGAACCCTTCTCTTTGGTTCAGTAAGGGTATTACAGTCACATTAAGTCCTTCCCAACCCAAAAAGTTACTCTCCAGCAAGAAGTGCCTTTGGGTGTAATGAAAAACTCAAATGTGGCCCAATGGGTAACAAACTCTTCTGATTACATATCTGATAATTAAACAAGATTCGGCGCTTGTGAAGTTTGTAGAATCAAACCGGTCTTTCTATTAAATTTTGTTTTTATTCGGTGCTTGTGAGGTTTGTAAATGACTGAATGGTTTTTTACTAGCCATTTGATTGGGTAAACAAATAATTGTTTCGTTTTGAACTTTCGATGAACCAGATATTCTTTATCACTTGAAATGTTTATAGTAGTCAAACTATAGATCTAAATTGATGACTAGACATGGTCTAACTTGAGTTTGACCCACATAACATTTACCATTGAACAACACCACAAGACCAACCTCAGTCTGGTTACTAATTTAATTGTTATTCAATTTATTTACTACTTTAAGTTACTAAGTGAAACAGTTTAAACTGTTTTTGCCAGATAAATTTCAGTGAACAAATCTCTAAAGTGTGGCTACATTGAGATTCGATTTAACCAAGTGGTGCATGAGTATTTACTTAATATTATTTTTGTTATTGTTTATTCATATATATATATATAATACATCATCATACAATGAATTTTACCAGTTATCACTAATATATATATATATATATATATATATATATATATATGATTTTAGAGTTTATTATAATATATGTTGGAATCTATTTTAGAGTGTTTTCATGTATACGTATCTTTTGAAGCAATGTAGAGATTATAAACCATTCTAGAGCTTAATGATGTAGAAACTCATAGCTAATGAAAAAAATCAAAAGTTAGAGTCGAAATCAAGAAGTAGTGTCGAACCCCTTGCCGATCGACACCCGCTGGTGCGGATTGACACCCATACGAGTAGACGGGTCAACTTAAACTCAAGACCACTCAAGCCTATAAGTTTCAACATAATTACAAGACTACCCCTGATCAATTTTATACTTAGTATATATGTATCTTACACTGTTTGGGCAATACATAACCTAGAGAACAACCACATGGACATAATAAACCACCACCATATTTAGAAGCTTCAAGTTACTTAGTTTTGGAGAGGAAATCAAGACTCTTTCAGAGTTTTGTATTAAAACTCCAGCTTTCTTAGTCTATCTATTTATGCATTATATTCAGATTATTGTTATGCTTGCTTAATCATGTCTGAGTAGTTCTCTTGTTAGATTTAGAGTTCTATTAGGGTTTATATGAATTATTGAGACATAGAATTGCTAGAGTGATCTTCTGGGATCCTTCATCAGAATTGTGCTTATTGCTTGTGTTTTAGAGTAGCTAACTAGAACCCTGAGCCTAGGATATTAATAACTAGGATAGTAGATTCATTACCTGAATTAATTTTGCTAAGCTAGATTGATAGATACATGCGACGGCTGGTCTTGTTAACCTAATGAACATATCGATTAGGAAATTAATGCTTGCCTAAGGAAGTATCGATCGACATTCATACCATAGTATCGATCGACACTCATACCATAGTATCGATCGACACTCATACCATAGTATCGATCCACACCCGTTTTTTGTTCACATGCGACAGCTGGAACAAAAACTTAGTCATCTGATTAGACTCACAACAAGAGCTGAATATCTTACTATTGCATACAATTTCTTGGACGCTTTATCACACAGTCTTAGCATCTATATATCATAATTATATTGTCTGAAATCCTAAGTTTAACTATTTATTCTTATTGTTCACAAACAAACTCCTTAATCAATCACTATTATATAATATTAAAATCCTTGTACAATTTACAAGGAATTTACAAGGAATAACTTGTAAAGTCCTCGTAAAGCTTACAACGAATTTACAAGGAATTCCTTGTGCATTAGGCGACATGTGCATAGCATATGAAAAATTAAGAATCTATACATTACATCATTGAGGCTACGATATGTTATATAATATGGTGAAAAGTGACAAAATTATCCTTCCTTGCGCATGGCAAAATGGCTATTTCTCTTCTCTTTTGATAACGAAAAGTCATTTTCACCGTCATGGATTAATGGGAAATTAATCTAAAACACTGTTCCTTTTGAAGATCTGGTGGGAAAAATCTTCGATGGATCGCTAGAAAGATATTATCATACAATTTTTTGTTATTCAAAATTAATGTTCTAGGGTTTTGGATCCTTAATAAGCGAAGTTTGCATATTTGACTTTGTGTTTGTGGCGGTTATGGCCACCGAAGTTTCTGGGAAGGATGAAGAAGATGAAGTATTATACTATACTATACGGACCACAGAGATAATATGGTATCCAAAATATAGAAAAATAGAGACTATGCATTTTCAGATTATAGTATAGGCTCAAATATGTGTCGAACCAATCCACATAAGCCGGGTTTGTGTCAGTGTCTTTGCGTGATATGTTAAGAGTACATGGACATCGTTTGTAGTATAATTTGCATGTTATGGTTAAGGAGTACTCCATAAGGAGTTGTATATGTCAACATTTCACAGATGTTTGTGTCCTTTGCCATACATTCATGTGTATGTGCATGGTTTTGATAAACACCAATATAGGACTAAACTATTTGTGAAAGTATTATAGTATAATCGTTGTTGATAATATTTATAAAATTGATGCTTCTGGAAGCGAAACCACATAATGCAGGCGGGTTAAGTTGTCTTTTAGTGAGATGTTTATACTATATTGCGAACATTAGTAGTATATTTTGCATTTTATGTTTGTGAAGTCATGCATATGGAGTTTTATGTGTACAAAATTTACATATTGTGTGTCCTATGAAATATATTCATGTGTGCATGCATGGTGTGATGAAATAGTATGTGGATAAGAGAAGGTAAATGTAAGTAAAATGGTAGTGTTTGTGTTTTGTTATTACTGGATTGAAAAAAAAACTATACCATATGTCTTGATATTGTGGTGTAATTATCTATATAATAAAATGTATTTATGTCTTCATGGCTTCAATATTATATGTATATTTCATTCAACATACCGAAAAAGTTTGTTATTTGGCTTACCTCTTTTGCACAGTATTATAGTGTAATAAATATGTGCATATTTCTCTTAACTGAGTTCTATACTACATCATTGAATCAATAGTATACGTACACCTGCGATATGTGGACCATTTATTTTGTAATTATCTAAATTATTTCGTATGAATATATAAGATGGAGGAGTTAAGATTGCCAAAGCGTTTGTATCAGATGAGTTACGAACTAACAGACCGGAAAAGAAGCAATAACTACTTTAATTTGTGGTGGAAAGAGGTCATAAAATTAGCTCTTTGTGATGCTCAGTAGGAGCAGTTGGTGGAATCGCATGTCCGCCAAATTATGCTTATGAGATCTCATACGTTTTCAGTTCTGTTTGTACACCTGTTGTTGTCATGTCAATTGGTTACCCGTTGTATAAGTACACTAGTTCTTGTCACGTCAACTGAACATGTTCATTACCATAACTATATGTTGGTTATGATAATGAAATTGTCCATTCTATTCTTATAGTTTAGAATATGGTCAATAGTTTACAAATATGTTTGATGCAGAGATTTTTTTTTGTGTATCGCCAATGAAAGACTGCCTTACGTTAATCATTTCTATGTGTAAAACGTGCATTCTCCTCTAATTGCATCCATTTGTGTAGATGAACTTGACTTTCTTCCATATGATATGGTCTCGTTCTATAATATTGTTTATATGGTATAGTTTAATGTTTTTGCAGCCTTACTGATTTTATTATATCGCACGTTCATTTACATAGTTGCATTACGTTCTATATGTATGTTTTTCTAGTTACAGCTTCACTTTAAGTTCATGCATGAGGAGAACTAAAGATTCAGTTACATAGTATCCATTTATAAAATAACATCATTGTTTTCGAACCATCACCCCCTTTTCAATTGTATGTGTGCACATGTTATACCAATACTGACGATGTTACAATATTGTTTTTTTGTAACTTGACCAGTTCGTTCTATATTATAGCTTGTATAGTATAGAATTATTGTAGTTTTTTTAAAAAAAAAGAGGATGCATTATCTAGTGCAATTCTCTATTAGTGTGCTAATAAGGTTCACCTATGGCATTCTACTACTTTTTATAGGCTCTATGTGTGCAACTTGAGCCAAATTTTTGATTTACTTATTATTCCTTTAAGTCCATATTCAACAAATTTGACATATATTATATTAAGTATTGTATAATGCAGGGTTTGATGTTGTGTAAGCTAGTGATGTTCGTGCATAGACCTTGAGTTAATTGAATTGTCCAACATATATTATATCATTTATAGTTTAGAATGAGTTCAACAGTTTTAAACACACTGAATGCAAATGAATATAACATACGATACAACATTAAATACAATATAATATATATTTAATGTTTATCTCGTTGCATTGGATTCAACCTTCAAACCTCAAATACACTTATGATGCTAGTGTCTTTTGCTTTTCAAGTGCCTATACTATATCATATATATGATAGTATAGTGTGGCCTACGGGGTCAAACATGTACATAATATGTAGCGTTTCCATAAACTTGATTGTTGTAAGATAAGTGTTACGCTAGAAATATCTCACTCGCCTCATTTACACGCGCAAGCGAGTGAAAGAGAAAAACGTCCACCATAAACTTTAATTTTCACATCCACTTTACTATGGCTATATTCTTAAATTTTGCAACTCTTATGAATATTGATCAGATTCACCCATATATGTGTGATTTTAGATTTTATTATGATATATGTTTGGAGTCTATTTTAGAGTGTTTTCAGGTATATGTATTTTTTGAAGTAATGTGGAGATTATAAAACATTCCGGAGCTTAAGTGGAAGTTCATAGCTAATGAAGAAATCAAAAATCAGAATCGAAATCAAGAAGTAGTGTCGATCACACCAACCCTTGCCGATCGACACCCGTGCGAGTAGACGGGTCAACTTAAACTCAAGACCACTCAAGCTCATAAGTTCCACATAATTACAAGACTACCCTTGGCCAATTTTATACCTAGTATTTATGTATCTTGTCATTGTTTGGGCAACACACAACCTAGAGAACAACAACACATACATAATAACCACCACCATATTTAGAAGCTTGATGTTACTTAATTTTAGAGAGAAAATCAAGACTATTTCAGTGATTTGTATTAAATTCCAGCTTTTTTACTCTATCTATTTATTCATTATATTCAGATTACTGTTATGCTTGTTTAATCAATGTCTGAGTAGTTTCTCTTGTTAGATTTAAGGTTCTATTAGGGTTTATATGAATTGTTGAGATTTGCTAGAGTGATCTTCTGGGATCATTCATCAGAATTGCGCTTGTTGGTTGTGTTTTAAGGTAGCTAACTAGAATCCTGAGCCTAGGATACTGATAACTATGACAGTAGATTCATAACGTGAATTAATTTTGCTAAGCTAGGTTGTTAAATACATGCGAGAGTTGGTCTTCTTAACCTAGTGAACATATCAATTAGAAAATTAATGCTTGCTTAAGGAAGTATCAATCGACACTCATACCATAATATCGATCGACACTTATACCATAGTATCGATCGACACCCGCTTCTTGTTCACATGCGACAGCTGGAACAAAGACTTAGTCATCTGATTAAACTCGCAATGAGAGCTGAATATCTTATTATTGCATTCGATTTCTTAGACGGTTTATCACACATCCTTAACATCTATATATCATAATTATATTGTCTGAAATCCTAAGTCTAGCTATTTATTCTTATTGTTCAAAAACAACTGCTTAATCAATTACTATTATTTACTATTAAAATCCTCGTTAATTTACAAGAAATTTACAAGGAATAACTTTTAAAGTCCTCGTAAAGTTTACAACGGATTACAAGGAATTCCTTGTGCATTCGTCGTAATATATTATAACAAAGTATGACATGTAAATTCGTCGTAAATAATACAAACATTTAAGGAGTACTTTACTAGGAAATATTACAAAGCATTTACGAAGACACATTACTAGGTAAGTACGACGAATCTTTTCCTTTTTTATTGAGACAAATATATTTCGTAGTAAACGTTACAACGAAATTACCACGAATCTTGCATTACAACGAACGTTTTACAATGAATCACGATTCCTTGTTAATTCGTCGTAATGTCCCTATTACAACGAATTAACAAAGAAATGTTTCCTTGTAAGAGGTGCATTTTCTTGTAGTGATATTCATTAGATCTAGTTTCAAAGTTGTAGCTTATTACCTATTTAAAGATCCATTTAGGACGTTTTGTACCTATCAACTGAGAGAGGGGAATTTCTCCTCCTCCTTCATAATGTTATAGTTTTAAAACTCTCTGGTCTTCAAACTTAATCTCTATAATCTCTTAATCTCTTTAGTCTCTACACAAAATCCCTTTCATTAATCTCTCTTTCTCACTCGGCTAGTTTAAACTCTCATCTTTTCCATTAGGATGTTCTTCACTTACACAATCATATATTCTCTTCAAACTTTTACTATGTAGTTTGTATCTTGTGTTTCTACCTTATTTGGGTGATAGTGTTAAAGAAAAAGACGCTGTCTGGACTGTTAAACAGTAAACCGCTGTCTAGACAATCTAGTAAACATATTTATTAGTAGAATATTCGATAGTGATTATGATATTGTCAAGAAGACTTTGTAATCATTCCACATACATCTGTGCATGTGACTAGCCTTATCATACGAATCTAACAATAAGCTCTGGCCATTATAGCAATTAGTCGCTCTTAGTGGTTTTCTCTTCTTAGTCGAATCCGTAACATATATGGGCGATAATTGCAGTTTTTATGTTTTATGCTAATAAAGGTTGCAGTTATTTTTGATAATAAGGCACCGGTAAATGCGATACAGGATACAGCAATGTATAGTGATTCATATTTACATTTTAAAATATCTTATAGATATTTTAAGGATCTCAAAATTAAACTATTTTCTGAAAATGTTATTGTGTTTCAAGTTGAATGACTTCTTGTGATCATATATGCTAGACTGTTAAATCTATTTTTTTTTTTGTGAATGATGATCCCATTTGTATACTCTATCTGTTTCACAATAAGAGTTGTTGATGATATTAATAAAATTACTATATCCTTTATTTTATTTCTATTTAATATATTATTTTATTTTATTTTTTTTATTAATAAGCCAAAAACTGAAATTTTTATTTAATATGTACATTAAAAATGTTTAGTAACATTTATAATAAAATATATTTTAGCTAAAATGATATTTGATATTAGACGGAGGAAGTATGTTATTACGATGTAAGTATGTAACAAAATTGAAGCAACATATTTTAAAATTTAATTATATTATATTTCATATAGAACATAGAAAGAAAAGTTATTAAATATATATTATTATTTCCCATTAACAAAACATAATAGTTGATAAAAGCAAAAACATACCAATCAAATGTTAGCACATTACAATCTAATTTCTGTAATTGGTGCCAAGATCCATGGAAATGCAATCATAGTATCATACGCTAACATGGCATTTTGCGGACGGACGGTCGAGGAAAGAACAATCACACGACTCATGGCTCATACTCAAATTCGAATTATCGGGCACTAAGTAAATGTTCTTTAGAAATTTTAGCAATACGGTATATATACATATATACACACACACACATATATATATATATATGTATGTATGAAGAGTAGCATTGAACAATAATGGAGATGATGGGAATGTCGTACTTGTCATGTGCGCTCCAGTAATGATTTCACATGCCACTATGACCCGCCAAAAACAAAACACAATGTCTATAAAGAGTAAACAAAAAAAACTTTGGATTTATGTTCTTATTCTTCTTTCCCTGCTTCTCTGTAAAGGTTTTCCCATTGTTGATGAACAACCAAGATAACAGATGGTAGAGGTTATAATTTTTATATCAAAATTAAATTACATATTTTTGACAAATTAATATGCTTGCAAAGTACACATACTATTTTTCACGGTCGTATACACTCGAGTCTCGACTTATTAGACTGAATTTGAGATTTCGATCGATCACTATATATATATATAGTTTCTATATATATGTAGTTTATGTTATTATGATATTTATGGTTTATGTTTTTATGATATTTATGGTTTATTTTTTCCGGGTTGGATAGATAAAATATAAATACACACGAGACCCTGTAGACTAGGAAGTGAGCGGTTAGGTATCCATTCAGGTTTGTTCGGATCTATTCGGGTTTCGAATTTTTGAAGTTAAAGATTTTAGCCCATTCAGATATTTGTAAATTTTGGTTCAGTTTCGGTTCATATCTTTACGGATTCGGTTCGGATTCGGATAACTCGTTTAAATTATTTTTAAAAAATTAAAATTCATATATATTTAAACTTTCTCAAAGTCTAAAATAAAAATAATATATGTTTGAATAATATTGTTGACTTAAGTTTGAAGTTAACATAAAGATAAACCTAATGAATTTAGGAAATTATCCTATTGTATGTTTCTTAATGAGTTTAGGAAATTATAATAGCTATATAAGGAAGTGCCATGATGTGGTACAATGTGTGAGATTTGAGAGAGCTTTAGTTTTGAGTTAATTTTCTAAAGCTATAATAAAGTGAGTTCTTATTATTGAGTTGAAATACATATTCTTGATTACTAGTGCTTACGATTCAATAATTGGTATCAGAACTTTCTTATTAAAATCATAAAAACTAATCATCTAAGAATAGAAGTTCTTAAGACAGGAGAAAAACATGGGAGATAAAGATCTTGTTGCAACAACAAGCAAACCCGAAGGAGAGTAATCCTTCGACAATTCAGTGTCCAATGCTCATTGCGACCAACTACACAGTTTGGAGCATGCAGATGAAAGTCACACTCAGGGTACACAAAGTATGGGAAACCATCGAACCAGGAACAGATGATGGAGATAAAATGATATGGCTTGGGCTTTGTTGTTTCAGAGCATAACTAAAACCCTAATTCTACAAGTTGGTAATTTCAATACATCAAAAAAAAGTGTGGGAAGCGATAAGATCTAGGCACGTAGGAGCTGATAGAGTACGAAAAGCTAGGTTGCAGACTCTAATCGACGACTTCAACAAGCTAAAGATGAAACATAAAGACACAACTGATGATTTCTCAGGGAAACTTTTGAAGATGTAATCTAAATCATCAGCTTTAAGAGAGAATATAGAGGAACCTTGACTTGTGAAGAATTTCTTGAGTAGTCTTACACGCAAAAAGTACATACACATCATCGCGGCTCTTGAACAAGTCCTCAATCTTAACACCACAAACTTTGAAGATATAGTAGGGAGATTAAAGGCTTATGAGGAAAGAATTCAAGACGAGGATCAACAAGAAGATCAAGGGAAACTTATGTACGCTAATATGGACTCACAAACCCAACAATTAAACTACAATCGAGGAAGAGGACAAGGAGGACGTTATACCAACAAAGGAAGAGGGCATGGACGTTATAACAATTGGAGAGATTGGAAAGAAGGGCGAGATAGATCAAGAGTGGTATGATATCGTTGCGACAAAACCGGTCATTATGCTTATAATTACCCTGATCAACTACTTAAACTTCAAGAAACTCATGAGAACGAGGATGAAAGCACATATTAGGCTGATGAGCTAATGATGCACGAGGTAATGTATCTCAATGAAGAAAACGTGATGCCAAGCAAATTCAAGACTCATACCGATTGAGACAACATATGGTATTTGGAAAATGGAGCAAGCAATCATATGAAACGCAATCAAGAGTATATTTTGAAGATTGATGAGAAAATCACCGTGAAAATAAGGTTTGGCGACAACTCTCGGATAGACATAAAGGGAAATGGTTTGATTCTTTTCAATTGCAAGGATGGAAAACAAAAGGTGTTGGGGGATGTTTACTTTATACGAGACTTGAGGAGTAACATTATCAGTTTGGGACAGGCCACAAAGTCTGGCTGTGATGTTAGAATGAACTAAAACTATCTAACATTATATGATCGAGTTGGTAACTTGCTTGTGAAGGCGATTAAATCGAGGAATCGTTTGTATAAAATAACCATGGAGGTCTACAACACTAAGGGTCTGCAAAATACCAAGCTTGGTGATACAGCTACTTGGCACGCTAGACTTGGACATGTAGGAGTAGACACTATGAAGATGATGATGAGCAGAAAGATAGTCACCAGTATACCAAAGATCGTTTTTGAGAAAGAGACATGCAAGTCTTGTATGTTGGGAAAGCAAACAAGACAATCTTTTTTTAAGCAACTTCATATCCTGCTACACGTTCTCTTGAGCTGTTCACGGATATCTTTGTGGTCCGATTTCACCTTCAACAGCTGTAAGAAACCGATATGTGTTTGTGTTGATTGATTATCACATGCGATACATGTGGTCAATTTTGTTGAGAGACAAGAGTGAAGCCTTTTAGAAATTCAAGAAACTTGTTGAGGAGAAACATGAAACATCATTAAAACCTTCCGAACGGACAGAGGAGGTGAGTTCACACCTCAGAAATTTCAAAGTTTCTGCGATGAACATGGAATCACCCGACACTTGACTGCACCATACTCACCACATCAGAACGGAATCGTTGAGAGACAAAATAGAAATTTAATGGAGATAATGAGAAGCATCATGAAGCACATGGGTATACCAAACTACTTGTAGGGTGAAGCAGTGAGACATTCGACATATCTCATCAACATAATCGCAACCAGAGAAAGATAGAAAACTAACCAGCTTTTTGGAAGCTGCTAAATGGATTACGATTGTCGAATTTTGTTTAGAGAAAGAGATTAAGGTTTTTTTTGTTTTTATTTTTGGAGAATGGCGAAAAAAAAGAATCCGATGAAGGAGAAGGCTGAGACTGTAAAATGAATATTGACCATCAAAATTAAAAGTGCAAAAATAAATCCAGTGGTCAGGAGATGGGCCAGATATATGTCTTGTCGGTTGTGTCAGAATTAATTTGGGCCGTCGATGGGAAAGAGAGATGTGTAGTTGCGGTTGGTTCCCGCTAATACACAACTTTTTCTGGCTTCATTAACCATAAACCTAGTTACGAGTTAACTAGTTCCTTTAGGAAACAAGGAAGCTCTTACAAAAAGTGTCTTATTAGCTTAATAAGGTGTATAATATTAATAAGAACTGTCGACAAAAAAAAACAAAAAAAATGATAGTTTGTGAGTGTATTTTTTTCTAAAAATTATCTAGAACGTTGATCCCTGATCATTTTATAGGTACAAGTGTAAGACTTGATCTCAAATTTAACACAAAAAGACAAGTTGCGTTTTGGAGGGGAGAGAGAATATTTTCTCTCTTAATTTTTCTTCATTTTTTCCTTGTTTTCTAGCGTCATTTCCTTTTTTTTTTTCTTTTGGGCATGTGGTTTTTTATGCGGCGGTCGTCACTCCTTTCTGATTCTTTAGCCTCTTCCATTGAAAACATCAATGTTAGAACATGATTTATCAAATAAATTCAGTTCAGAAAAGGCTCAACCAAAACTGACCAAATTGGCAATGAAGATACGCTCCATCAATGAAGCTTAGCTATTCCGGCGAAAAAAGGATACCTTGTAGCAAGAAATAGCGAGCTCTGCTTTTATGAATAACAGCCAAGACTTGGTCACCTCGTGGTCAATCGGTTGCTCAACAAGCTTAAAATAAAATGATTTTCATGCCAAAAACGATTCGCTTTCGAAGGAGGAAAAATCAAATCCCTTGATTTATATCAATCAATTCTCGTAATTAATTCGCTAAAACCAGAATCTCGAACTGGATCTCAAAACTCATAAGACCACCAGTCTCAAATATGCTACTTAATTCGAAACATATACTCGACCTGTCAAATGATATGGGACACGTGGGACTCCATGAGGCTATTTTGGAGATGAATTTTGTAACACCCCGACTCGACTGTCTAAGCCGCGGTCGATGCGTCACGTCGCTCAGTCCACTTCCTCACCGAACATCTCTATTTTTGAACCCTTCTTATTTAATTCCGTTCATATATGTGGGTTCACTTAGATCTTAGCTAAAGACCACCTTAGTCATTTCTTAGCTTAAATTATTTCAAAGAATACACAGCAGAATATTTTCATCTAACCCCTTGATCTAATCTAATTAAGTACTTGTCCGGTCTAATTGCCTAAGACATGCTCAATTCACTTAACTACCATTTCAGCTTATAGACCAAACCTTGACATGGTTCCATTCATACTAATCCGAGGTTCCATTCCCCTCACCTTTCTACCAGCATCCTAGCAAGATACTAATTTATTCAAGTATTTCGTAACTCATACCTTTTCCACATCCACAAAGCTTATTAACTCATCAGTCCTCCATTAATCCGAATTGCCCTTACTCGTCTATTGAACCATTAGACTCATTGAGTCTCTTCTTAGTTCTTATCTTGTTCCAACATAAAAAAACTCCCTTTGGGTACCTAGTCATTCAACCAACCATCCCCAGAGACTTAAGTAACCATTGAGAAGTCTTCAGTTAGCTAAGGGTATGCATCTGGCCCTTATAGGCTCATGCACAATACTGCATCGTTTCACCATATAGGCAATAGTACCAAGTCTTTTTCTGGACTGAGAATGCCCATCATATCCTAAGTCAATCATCCAACCAACCTCACATGACTCAAAACTGATGAGTCTTCATCTTGCCTGATCGGCATTGGACTATATCTGAAACAACCGATCTGTCTTGTTTATAGCAAACAATGTATTCCTTAATCAAGTTAGATCCAACACCTTGATCCATCATCTATGGATCAGGTCGTCCATTCAAAACCATGATCAGATTATACACGGCCTCCCTTGAACAATCACACCTATTCGGTCATGATCCATTCGTACCTTCTCGGTCCCAAACAATTCGTACCTTTTGGATCATGACACACTCACACCCCTTTGATGGAGTTTTCTGATCACACATGAACCGGCCAAAGCCTTGATCCATTGTTACAGTTTGGAACTCGCAACCCTTGATACTTCACACCCATTGACCACTCGTACCCTTTGGTAATCTTGTACTCCTTGGTACTCATACCTGATACACTAAAAATCGGATCTTGCTACTGTCAAGTTAACAGTTGTAGTTGTAGAATTTGAGATTCAATTTCAGAGGACCGTTTTACACTATATCTTATGAGTTTCAATGTCTTAGCTAAAACTTTCAGATTTAACAGAGAACAAGGTAAAAATAACAGAGATCAAGGTAAAAATAACAGAGATCAAGGTACGGTTTGAGCTATTTTTAAATTGGAGAAAAGCTAGCCTAGGGTGATTAAACGGGTGTTAGATATCATTAAGCTACACAATTATTCAAGTTCGAATTAAGAACAAGCCCAGAACATAGATCAATGGCTAAAACAGCCCACTGTCGTGGCGCTTGTTCCTTTCAGAGAACAGCCCCGGAGACTAAGTTGTCGCTTGTTCCGAGTTCTGTCTATGAACAGTAACGATCAGGCCTACTCAGTTCATATTACACCCTAATATCTACTTTCGCTGATTAGGGATATAATACTTATTCTAAACAGTTCAAGCAATCTATAACACGGTTAATGAATAGATGAAACCCTAGATATAACATAAAATGATCAGATTAATGCTAACATTAAGTTAAGTTTAGAATAAAGGCTATCAATGAACATAGAACTTATTTGTGTTTAGCTTAATAAATCCAACACCCTAACACCCTAAACTAAAAAGATCGACTACTCAGAAATCATGGCAATAAACACAGTAAAAAATACTGAATAATACTCCATAAATCGAAATCAAAAACTAAAAATAGGGTTCAAGAAATCTTCTCTAATCGCTGAGAACAAGGTAAAGATTCCTTTCTCCCTTACAAAGTATTGAATCCAAACAAGTTTTTAATGAAAAATATCAAAGAAAATTGAGCTGAGTGAGTTTGCCCCTCCTAATAGTCGTGCCCCTCTTTTTAAAGCTTTTTGTGGCGGCTGGAAGGAGGGAGAAATAAAATTAAGGTAAATCCTGAAAGAATCTGCAGTTTCCTAAAATATCTCCGCGGGGATCAAGGCTCTCCTTGATCTCTGGGTTTGTTCTACGGAATAGAATTCAAATTTCCCATTTTTCTTCATGTTTCTCTCCAAAGTTCCACAACCTCTTTTGTAACTGAAATATCTCGAATAGAGCTGTAAGTACCCTACAAATGCATGAGAAAGATCAATAAATCACAATCAAAGTATGTTAAAAACACACTATATCAAATTCCCCCAGACTTAGATCTTTGTTTGTCCTCAAACAATTTCAAACATCAGAATAGACTAGACAGGACTCAATGTGTGAGAACTCTCCTATTCCCAGTAACCATTCTTTAACCACAAATCTTTGAACCATACAAGCTGCATCTAGGACCGCACACTCTTACCAAAACACCCCTGACTGTTGTTCAAAATCGGCTTCATACTCTGTGTGTCAAACTTGCAATGTTACACCTTTCTAACAAAACTCCTTATATTCAAATTAAGAGTGACATGAGCATATCTTATCACAGAACTAGACAGGGTAAACGACGCTAGGTATGAATAGAGTTTTTCTGTTTGTGGGGCTGCAAGTTTCAGTGGTTATCATTTTCTATAGAGGAATGTAGGGGATCACACAAAATTGTAAGAGAGGATGGATCCATTGATCTCCGCAACCTAACTCGTTTTGCTTGTTCTCCCCAGCTTTGATCTCTCAAACTTGTTCTCCACCGAAATGTTTTCCCCAATCAGAGAAACTCTTGCTTCCTCTCTCAATAATCAGTGAGAATAGATAACGGTTTTTTTTTCTTTTTTTTTTTATTGATGATGATGAGAGAGGGTATTTACATATATGTTTGGTTCCTCTAATGGTTCTGATGCCCTTCTTTTGATTTTCTAGGTCTCCTTGCTCCTTACTTTAGAGAACAGTCGAATGGTCTTTCTGATTAGCTTGTTCTCATCGACTGCCTTATTCTCTTCACCCTTGATCGTTCTGCCTTGTTCTCTTCACCCTTGATCATTCTGCCTTGTTCTCTTCACCCTTGATCGGTGGTTCAATGCAGCAAAAACGAGTTAAGGCTGCGTTGATCCTTTCCTCTCCGACCATTTTGCACAATTCTACACATATGACAATTAGAATAACATAATGCATGAAGGTGGAATAAAGGTTATGGGTTTTAGGGTGGGAACCAGCTAAAAATGAGCCAGACACTCAGGAACAACAAGATGGATGAAAGGATAGGGAATCCTGAGTGTGATCTCGTTTCCTTGCTATAGTGCTGATCATTCTAAGCATTTCAGTCAAAATTAGGTTGAAGTTAGATGAAGTTAAGTTATACAGGTGTACCATTACAAGCAGAGGGCTTCTAGAGAACAAAGTGATGATGTCACGGTGTTCCAGGTCATAGTGTAGGTCTTTTGTCACTGTTAAGGTCACTGGATAAGATAACTAAAAGCACACAGTGTTTAAAATATAGTCCTAGTTCTCACAAATTTGGACTGACTCAATAAATCACAGCAGACTCGATAAGTGTCTCCCCCAGACTTACTTTACACAGTCTCTGGTGTGAAATAGAATCAAGGGAAGGCCACCTTTTTTTTTCGAGTCACTTACCTAGCAGGGAACAACGTCAGAGAACAGTGTCACCTTGTTCTCCGAGTTGCCTTGTTCTCCAAATGTGGTAACTCGGGTTTTTCTTGTTTAATCATGAAACTAATAAAATTAAAAACAAAATCAGAAACAATGAAACCCTAAATTATATACACACTTACCAGTGGGTTGCCTCCCACCAAGCGCTTAGTTTAAGTCATTAGCTTGACTTGGTGATAGGGTTCAATCAGGTTGAGCATGAGCGCTTGTTCCAAAACAAGCTCCACAATAAGACATATTCAGCTTCAAAACTGTACTCAACAACCCTTTTACAGTAGCTTCCCCTTTCTCTTTCAGCTCATGTGTGAGAATCACTCTGAATTTAGAGAATAGTTTAGATGAGCCTTTGCACTTTACCTCATACTCAATGGAGTTCTCATCACACATGCGAGGTGTCAAGGTCATTGTAGGGTCACCCTTGACCCTTTTCTTCAGGACCTTCTGGAGAACAAAGTGATGATGTCAGGGTGTTCCAGGTCCAAGGGTAGGTTTTTCGTCACTGCTAAGGTCACTGGATAAGAGAATTAAAAGCACACAGTGATTAAAAATAGAGTCCTAGTTCCCACATATTTGGACTGACTCAATAAATCACAGCAAACTCGATAAGTCCCTCCCCCAGACTTACTTCACACCGTCTCTGGTGTGAAATAGAATCAAGGAAGGCCACCCTTTTTTTTCTTTTCGAGTCACTTACCTAGCAGGGAACAACGTTAGAGAACAGGGTCACCTTGTTCTCTGAGTTGCCTTGTTCTCCAAATGTGGTAACTCAGATTTTTCTTGTTTAATCCTTAAACTAATAAAGCAAAAACAAAAATCAGAAATAATGAAAACCTAAATTATATACACACTTACCAGTGGGTTGCCTCCCACCAAGCGCTTATTTTAAGTCATTAGCTTGACTTAATGATAGGGTTTAGTCAGGTTGAGCATGAGCGCTAGTTCCAAAACAAGCTCCACAATCAGACATATTCAGCTTCAAAACTCTACTCAACAACCTTTTACAGCGGCTTCCCCTTTCTCTTTCAGCCCATGTGTGAGAATCACTCTGACTTTAGAGAATGGTTTAGATGAGCCTTTGCACTTTACCCCATACTCAATGGAGTTCTCATCATACATGCGAGGTGTCAAGGTCATTGTAGGGTCACCCTTGACCCTTTTCTTCAGGACATTTTCTTTCACCTTTGCATACCCACGAAGTTTCTTGGTATCAGTGTGAGGATATCCATCCAAGACCAGCCGACTCTCACCTTTATCGCTAAGCTCCCTTTTAGGATCAACCTTTATCTTATCTCCACTAACCAATGAGATGCAAGAGGCGTGCAACGTAGGGAATCTGGGAGGAACAACCTTATAGAAAACCTTCTTGTTGATGTTGGAGAATGATACCTTCTTATTAGGCATATCGATGATTGCTCCCCTTGTAGCCATAAATGGTCTCCAAGGATCAAAGGCATCTCATAGTCCTTGCTCATCTCAATAACTTGAAATTCAGTATGCATAATACAATCCCCAACCTTGACAGGAATGTTTCAAATTGTACCATAAGGGACTGCTCTGGAAGAGTTTGCAAAAAGCAAGAGTCATTAAAGAAGGCTCAACATCAACATTACCCAGCTTGTCTACTATCGCCTTTGAGAAAAGATTCACACTAGACCCAGAGTCACAAAGAGCTTCCTTGAATTCAACTCTTGCGATGGAACATGGGAAAACAAACTTTCCAGGATCATCAAGCTTTGGCAATACCTTGGGTTTTGGCCTCAATGCTTTGATAAAGAGTGCTTCAATTTCCTCTTTAGTCTCTCTACAGTTTCTGAAGAACATATGCAATGGACGAATCTCCCAAGCATGTCCAAATGAGATATTTGTAGGAAGCCTTCTCACCATCTTCCTAAATCCAGCCAGCTGCTCTGCATTAATGGGATCCATCAAATGTTTAGGTGGATTTGGATAGGGAACCTTAGGAACATAAACTCGAGCTACTGGAGTCTCAACATATTCACTTTGAGCAGTCGCTTTAGAGCTAGCATGGTGCATTGTTCTCTCTTCTGTGCTCAAAGCAATTTCAGCATGAAGATGCTCTGTTGTATTACAATGCTCAACCCTAGGATTTTTATCTGTTTTTCCAAGGAGTGTCCCTTGCTGTCTCTTGACACTTTCAGCTGTTTGAGCGAGAGCAATGTCAATCTGGCGCATGTGACTGCTCACAGTGTCATATTTAGTATTCAGCTCAGTGAACATGTTGTTCATCCTGTTGTTGATCTCTATGGTAGCCTGGTTCAACGCCTTGACCTGAATCTGTTGACTCTGGAGCAGCTGATGCATCATGTTCCCTAAGACCTTGAGTTTGTTTGATTGCTCTGCTGCTTCTGCTGGTTCTGGTGTTGGTCCTGGTTCTGGAAACGGTTTTGGGACTGACTGAAAACGAAGGTCTTTCCCTGAAAATTATGTAGAAATCCTATTTTTTGAGTGGCACCTTGAGCTTGATTGTTTTGGGCTTGATCCCCAGGGTTCTCTACGTTGTTGCTCTGGTAAGAGAGCAGGTTGGGGTTGTTCCCGCTGTTTAATTTATGGTAGTAGTTCTTGTTCTGAACATACCCTTGACCATTAATGTAGAGCACTTCCTGGTGATCATCTCCTTTTTGTCCATTTTTTGCAGCCTGGTCCTTAGCTATCTGCTCAGGTTCCATATGCAAGACTAGACCTTTGTTGCTCTTGAGGAGCAGATCAACCTTGGCAGTGAGTTCTTCTTTCCATTGAGCATCAATGTTGTTGACTTTCTTGGAGCGATCAGTCTCTGGGTTCTTGTTGGCTGAGCTAGCAGCCATGTTCTCTATCAGCTCAAACGCTCCTTCAGTATTTTGAGTCATGAAATCTCCTTTACTCGTAGAGTTCAAGGCATTGCGGAACTCCTAATCCACACCATCATATAAAATCCCTAGAATGTAGTCCTGATCAAACCCGTGATGAGGCCACTCTCTGAGTATGTCATTGAGTCGCTCCATGCTTCATTAAAATGTTCGTTGGAGTGCTGGCTTGAAGAAGGAGATCTTGTTCCTGAGAGCAGCCGTTTTTGTCTTGGTGTAGAAGTGACTCAAGAAGGCGGCTCGAACCTGCTCCCATGTAGTGAGAGAGCCAGTAAGCAGTGATTTCAACCACCTTGATGCCCTGTTGGCAACAGAGAACGGGAACAACATACACTTGACAAAGTCAGGTGAAACCCCGTTTGAGCGAGTCATAGCACATATATTCTCAAAGGCTTCGATGTGTTCCATTGGTATTTCTGTTGGGAGACCATGGAACATCTTCCTCTTCACCAGAGAGATCATGGAGGCTTTGATCTCGTAATCCTGCCGAGCACAGGGTGGAGGAACAATGGCTGAGCGAGTGGTTAGAAAGTTGCGAGGAAGATTCATCTCTCCAATCTGAGTTGGTTGCTCCTGTTGTTGCTGCTGCTGAGCAGTCGCTTGTTGAGCTTGCAAGGCCTGTTGCATCTGCTGCATCTGTTGTTGCATCAAAGCCATTGCAGCAGTGACATCATGCTCATTGTTATGATCGCCCATGTTGGCGGAGTAGGTTTTGATTGAGTTCGGTTGTTCCTTTCTAATCTTGCGAGTTCTTGATTGTTGAGGGTGATTAATGGACTTGAGGTGTTCCTTAGAGTATTTCTACTTGACATACACCTGGAACATCACCTGCAAACAAGAAATTAGAGCAAGTTCGATGTCTTAGACAAAGTATAAAACAAAGAAAATATAGGTAAAGACTGGTCCCCCTCGCAACGGCCGCCAAAACTTGATACACTAAAAATCAGATCTTGCTACTGTCAAGTTAAAAGTTGTAGTTGTAGTACTTGGGATTCAATTTGAGAAGACCGTTTTGCACTATATCTTAAGAGTTTCAATGTCTTAGCTAGAACTTTCAAATTTAATAGAGAACAAGCTAAAATAACAGAGATCAAGGTAAAAATAACAGAGATCAAGGTATGGTTTGAGCTGTTTTAAATTTGGTGAAAAGCTAGCTTAGGGTGATTAAACGGGTGTTAGATATCATTAAGCCACACAATTATTCAAGTTCGAATTAAGAACAAGCCCAAAACATAGATCAATGGCTAGAACAGCCCACTGTCGTGGCACTTGTTCCTTTCAGAGAACAGCCCCAGAGAATAAGTTGTCGCTTGTTCCGAGTTCTGTCTATGAACAGTAACGATCAGGCCTACTCAGTTTATATTACACCCTAATATCTACTTTCGCTGATTAGGGATATAATACTTATTCTAAACAGTTCAGGCAATCTATAACACAGTTAATGAATAGATGAAACCCTAGATATAACATAAATGATCAGATTTATGCTATCATTAAGTTAAGTTTAGAATAAAGGCTATCAATGAACATACAACTTATTTGTGTGTAGCTTAATAAATCCAACACCCTAACACCCTAAACTAACAAGATCGACTACTCAAAAATCATGGCAATAAATACAGTAATACATACTGAATAATACTCCATAAATCAAAATCAAAAACTAAAAATAAGGTTCAAGAAATCTTCTCTAATCGCGAGAACAAGGTGAAGATTCCTTTCTCCCTTACAAAGTATTGAATATAAACAAGTTTTTAATAAAAAATATGAAAGAAAATTGAGCTGAGTGAGTCTGCCCCTCCTAATAGTCGTGCCCCTCTTTTTAAAGCTTTTGTGGCGGCTGGAAGGAGGGGGAAATAAAATTAAGGTAAATCCTAAGAGAATCTGTATTTTCCTAAAATATCTCTGCGGGGATCAAGGCTCTGCTTGATCTCTGGGTTGTTCTCCGGAACAGAATTCAAATTTCCCATTTTTCTTCATGTTTCCCTCCAAAGTTCCACAACCTCTTTTGTACCTGAAATGTCTCGAATAGAGCTGTAAGTACCCTACAATTGCATGAGAAAGATCAATAAATCACAATCAAAGTATGTTAACAACACACTATATCAATACCCTTTGGCAAACTCATGTCTTTTGGAAAACTAGTACCCTTTGGGTCATCCCAACTGTAGTAAACCAACCGGCCAAGGGCCTAGGTTCACCATTTCATGTGAAAAATAACCCTTTTGGTCTTCACACCAACCGTCTGGTCTAAATGATCCATTTCGCTTTCGATCGGACCATTTTTGCAAACGGCCCATTGGGCCTTGATCCATGATAATTGGGCCACCCCAAAGCCTTTGCCCAATAGCCAATACAAACCAATAAACCCACGAAATTCCCCTTGCCAAAACAAAGGCAAAACAATTCATGGTAAAGATCCATCAGACCATCCGTCCCATCGGCCATGAGCCATGGTTCGTGGTTGGTTTCACAAGGATATAACCTTGGCTCTTACCAAGACAATCTGTGACCATTCCACATCATTCCTGACGCAAATACAGAAAAGGAGAAGAAGAAAAAGAAGAAATGAAAAGTAGAAGGAAGAGATTCAGATGTGCTTTGACCAAATCCAACCCATAACCCAATCTTACCGATCGATGGTCTATGGCGATGGTTCGCCAATCACATCCATTACCTGGAACGTCCATGATATCAGTAACCACGCATTTATCAATTCTTATCATTCACTTCCAGTAACGATAAGATGCATTCATGGTTCGTGCATCACTTCCCATAAACTTCCATGAAACTGTCTCTCCACGAACATCGCACTTTAAGGCTATATCATCCTTTGAAAGTGAAGTCCGTCCCTCTCTCTTATTTCCTGGTGATTTGCATGTGTTCCCAGACTCAGGAGAAACCATTGAGTGTTGATAACAATGATCAACACCCATCATAAAGTAATTCTAAACTTCCTTCATGATCTCTCTTAAAACAGTGTCCATATTGCCATCACATGCATTCTCGATATTGGATTATTGAATCCGACTCTCTCTCCTTTTGTCTCTGTATTTTCTTTTGTCAGTGATGATTATTTTCGTCCCCAGAGTCCTCTATTTATAGAAGAAGGCGTGGGTAACTGCCTAGGCCAAGGATCCACCTTTTTGTGGGCGAACGAGCACCTTTGGCCATATTGCATCCTTTCAGCCATAACTGCTACCACTCACATCCATTCGCCTATAACTTCCTTCTCGCAGATTCTACATGGACATATATGCTTCCTTAAGGCCCTGGACCGAGCCCATAGACTGCCCAAGCCATTGGCTCAATGGCCAAACCACCCGGCCCAACCGGCTGACGTAACCACGGCCCGGACTAGCCTAGCTGCCCCAGACCATAACACTCTGTCAAGCTTAGTTGAGCTGACTCCCAGTTGGTCCAGATAAGTGAGCTAGTGGTTCATCTCAGGGAGCTGACCACACTCAGTATGAGCTAGACCGAGCTAAACTAAGATTCATCCAGCTGATCCAGATACATGTACTCAATACCTAATTGTCGTATCACTCGTCCAGCTGGTCCTACCTTGTATCCTTCTGTATTTGGTTGAGTCTTTGTATCCTAAGTCCTTAACCTTCCTTTTTAGACCATATAACGTTTGTCTTTAGGTCTTGTGACGTGACTGGTTCATTTCCTCGAACCATGGTCTATCCCGATGACCCTATCCAGGTCTGGGGATGTGAAGTCTCCCCCACTTGAAATGGATTTGTCCTCGAATCCGGTGGTAGTCAGAACTTGTATCCTGAATTTCACTGATCACATCTTCTTGACCATTGTTTTACAAATCTCCCCCACTTGAATTGATTCGCCCCCGAATCCAGTGGTCCCTCTCGGTTTCTGTTCATGACCCCCTTACTTGACTGCTTGACCACAACTGAGGGTTCATCAACTTCCTTACAAGTAATACTTGTAATCCTTTCCAAAACATACCTTGTGGCACTGGTTCAAGTCTTAGTGAACTCGTTCCAATATTTTGGGTTACTCACCTTACCACAAGTCCTAACAGATTGTTTTGATCCTTCAATCGATTATGGACTCTATCCACAAAGCATTGAGTTATCCTTAATCCGACCACAACCTTTCACAGCTTGGACATATTACTATCTTAGCTCCTACCAGACTAATTCGCCTTATACTTGATTATCAGCAGACTTGGTCACAATTTGATCCTGGCCCACTGATGGACTCAACCAAATTTCCAACCTCGTCATCTTTTGGACTTTACCAGATTGTGTTCATGGTCGACTCTAAGACTCAACCGTCTCATCCTAACCGTAGGTCCCTCTCCGACTTGGTTGCACACACTACCCTAGTCCATTCTCGGACTTGGTCATTTTAAGCTTAATCTTCTTTGGCAAGACCCACACGGTATGACTTATTATACAACAAAGCCATCCATGGTTCTAGTTCTATTATAAATGGATCAGACCTGTCAGGGGGTAGACTCTTAGGTGTCTGAAAAATGTGCTCGAACTTTCGACCAGCGAAATTCCCTCCAGGTTACCACCCTCAATGACCTTCCTAGTGGCGATTGTGGCGATATATACCTCACATCCACGTTTCAACATCCTTCTCGCACAGACTGTTGAGCTACCACTACTCTAGGGGTCGCTTTTTATCTCATTGGAATTTGATCATTTCCTGTCCGTCCTTAAACCATACACGCCCTCGGTGGCAGTCTAAGGTAGCCGGATACATTCCTAACCAGTCCATACTAAGATCACATCGTGATTCTTTAGGGGGACTACTAACAGATCATCAGGTTTTTTCCTGCCCAGAATTTTTCACAGAAACATCATCGACCAGTCCTAGTGAACACATTTACTTTACTGCCATGCTTTTTTGTTCCAATTTGGAACACTACTATCAGATCAGCAGGTTTATTCCTGCTCAGATTTATCACATACACGTTCTCGGCTAGTCCTAGTGAACACATTCACTATATTGCCGGTCTCTTTGTTCCCATTTGGAACATTCCATTTCTGACCATCTCAGAACTCACAGACCTATGTGTAGACATGGTGTCGAAAAGCACATGTGTTTCCACACCACATATCATTAGGGTCCGTATATGAGTAGGTTATCGATTTGATCACACATA